>CAUYQV010154597.1:0-15715 GCA_963574575.1 Galagoides demidoff | reverse complement strand
TTTTTTTTTTGAGACGGAGCCTCAAGCTATCCCCCTGGGTAGAGTGCCATGGCATCACAGCTCATAGCAACCTCCAACTCCTGGGCTCAAGCGAGACTCCTGCCTCCGCCTCCCAAGTAGCTGGGACCACAGGCGCCCGCCACAATGCCTGGCGATTTTTTGGTTGCAGCCATCATTGTTGTTTGGCGGGCCCGGGCTGGGGATTCGAACCCACCACCTTAGGTGTATGTGGCTGGCGCCTTAGCCGATTGAGCCACAGGCGCCGAGCCAGCCTATGGAATCTTAAGGGCCTGTCTACTGGTCAGCATTTCTCCAGAGGAGAAGGGCAGCATCTGTGGTGTCTCTCTTGTCCTTCCCTACCAAGTTTAGTGCCCGCTGGTAGTAAACCCATGGCATAGTTCACCAAATAAAGGTGGGAGCAAGTGGAGCGTGAGTGGCAGCGTGGTGAAGGGCAGGCGGGCAGCCCTTACTCCCCAGTGTTGGCTCTCTCGTGTCCTTGCAGAACTAACCACACAATTTGTGGAGCCCAAAGCACATTGAAAATGTGGGACCATTGTTCAAAAATGACAAAGAATTTTAAGGCAGTGAGAACACCTCATTAAACCAAGCACGGAGCCCTTCCAAACACAGGGTGGGGTGGAGGGCCTGTGAGGCCAGCCCTGCTCCCAGTGTATGCGTTTGGGAAGGCAACTAGCCTCTCTGTGGTTATTTTCTTATGTGTCAAATTAGATTGAAAGAGAACTTCTGTGAAAATTAAATAAGTTAATGTATACATACAGTATACATATTAGTATACTATATAATACACAGTATACTAATACACATATTTACAGTATACACTATACATACATTTAACTTCTTTTGAGGTAGGAAGTTAAAAATCTAGCTCTCCTAGGGAGAAAGAACCAGGGCAGGGCCTCCAGGCTCTATTTCACATTAATTCTGTCCCCATGGCTAACTCGCACCTGGAGGAGGCCTACTAATCTATCCATCAGAACTTAGCTGCCCACCGCGCTAAAGGATCCAGAGGACCCCCTGGCCCACTGGCTGACAGACAGCAAGTACTAGAACCCAAGTACTGGAATCTGAAGGTACCTAGGGCAGCCTTAAGACCATATCGCATCCTTGCTTAAATCTCCCTGTGGTCCACACCCCTCACTTGGCTCCCAGAGAGGCCTACGAGAGGTCCACATGCACAGTGAGACTCTGGGCCCAAGATGAGCTCTGAATCACCAGGTGGGCCTGATCAAGGTAGTATAAAACAGAACCGGTGGTCATAACCCAGGTCTCTTTGCCACTTTGCCTACTTACTATGACAGTGGAGGCCAATCACTGTCGATGGAAAATGTATCTTGCTCTGTGAGCCTATATTTCTCTGTCTCAGTAAACTTTCATGCTTGCCTTGCTCTGGTGGGTCTGACCATTCTTTGACCATGAACACACCAAGAACCAAGGGCATAGACAGCTGCCTGGAAGCCTGACATTTTAGGAGATAGCAGCTGCCTTGAGACCTGACAGTCCCCCTGTTTGGGGAGGTATGTTCTCTGATGGTATTACGGAGCCCTATATATACTATACACCAATTACTTTCTCCTTCACAATTTCACAGATAGAAGATTCATTCTTACTGCAGATCTCAGCAACCTCAGCAAACAATTTTTTTCCTTCTCTGGTAAGTTGAGAATTTTCACCTTTTCACTTACAGGAAGCACTTTACCGCTTTTCTTTTGCATATCTGAGTTGCCAGCATCACTACTTGTGAGCTTTGGGGCTCACTAAGTAAAACAAGGCTACCTGAACACAAGCTCACTGACACCATGAGGGTAGACGTGACTACTGGGAGGACTGCTGAGTGACTGATGGGCAGGAGCTCAGGCAGTGTGACCCTGCTGGACAAAGGGTGACGTGCATCCCAGGAGGGGCAAAGGGGAACAAGGGTGTGATTTTCTCACACTACTCAGAACAACAGGCAATTTAAAACGTATTTCAGACCATGGCAAATCACAGGTAACCGAAACTGGAAAGCAGACCTGTGAACAAGGGGCAGTGACGTGAGGCCCTTGTCACGATGAACCCTACGTGGGCACTGCTACTACAGATAGAACATGGACGTCAAAGGCAAGTTTTGATTACTTCACAGTTTTCTGCAGGCTTCCTAAAATCTGCCAGACGTTGTTCAGGCTTGCCAGTAACACCGGTTCTCAACTGAAGGTGATTTTGCCTCCCAGGGGACATGTGACAGGGTCTAGAGACATATTTGGCTGTCCCAGCTGGGAGTGCTACTGACATATCAGGTGGATAGAGACCAGGGATGCTGCTAAAATCCTGCAGCTCACGACAATGAACCACCAGATCAAAAATGTCAATTAGTACCCAACTTGAGACACCTGTCTAAATTGACCTCTGAACCCCCAAGGACAAATCGCTGAATTTCTCACCCTCTCAGTTTTTCTATCCATAAAAAGTGACCAAAATTACCTGAGCCTTCCCACTTTGCAAGGATGCTGTAAAGATAAATTTAGGGGAAAAGAGCCCAGCTCTCAGAGGGGAAAGGGTACTATTACAGCCTGAGGTGTTATTAGCAAGCTGTGTTGACACTTCTACTCTCAGGAAGCCAAATGTTCTGCTTGGAAATGATAATTTCCCTCCACTAAATGAACATTTTACTTCCCAGAGGGAGTAATTTTATTCACCTTTTCCCATCATTAAGTTGGGCCCACTCTAGCTGTTGTTCTTCCTTTATTTGAAATTTCACAGCACACGGCAGCAGAGCCTCTCCTGGGCCACAGTACCAGGAAGCACACACACCTTGGTGCAGACAATCTGCCAACCCAACTGGCCTGGGTATCTTATGCCTTGTTGTTCTCACTGCCATTCTCCTGAATCCCAAGTGTTGGCTAACAGGTAAATGATAAAGCACAATCCCAATTTTCTTTTCTTTTCTTTCTTTTTTTTTTTTTTTTTTGAGACGAAGCCTCAAGCTATCCCCCTGGGTAGAGTGCCATGGCATCACAGCTCATAGCAACCTCCAACTCCTGGGCTCAAGCGAGTCTCCTGCCTCCGCCTCCCAAGCAGCTAGGACCACAGGCGCCCACCACAACGCCCGGCCATTTTTTGGTTGCAGCCATCATTGTTGTTTGGTGGGCCCGGGCTGGGGATTCGAACCCACCACCTTAGGTGTACGTGGCTGGCGCCTTAGCCGATTGAGCCACCGGCGCCGAGCCCCAATTTTCTATTTATAAAGTGAAAGCTCTAACTGATGGTCATAGCAGGAGATGAGGGAGCCCATCTGAACAAGGAAAAGTTCAGACAAGGAAATGAAAGAGAAAACCTAGGCAGTCACCATGCACTGGGCCAATAGTCTCAACTGCTTCAAATGTGCAATTAATCAAGTTCGTGTGTGAAGGTCTCAGGGCCCACAGGAAATCACACACATCGGGACCACATTCCAGGAACTGGAAAGAGCTCCTGTCAGCAAGGAGGAAAATGACAAGAGTGTTTTGATAGGAGCTGAAGTGAATCTGTAGATTGCTCCGGGAAATCTACTTTGCCCACAGTCACCACAGTCATTTTAACGGTGTTGAGTCCTCAGATCTGTGAGCATGGTGTGTTTTCCCACTGGTGCGTGTCATTTCCAGTTTCTTTCATCTGTGATTTGAAGTATCACTTGTACAGATCTTTCACATCCTTGGTTAAATTTATTCCTAGATATTTTTATTTTTTACAGCTTTTGTAAATGGATTTGAGTTCTTGATTTAGGTCTCAGCTTGATCACTGTTAGGGCACAGAAATGCTATTCATTTTTATATGTTGATTTTATAACTGGAAACTTTGTTGAATTAATTTATCTAGGAGTCTTTTGGAGGCATCCTTAGGGTTTTGTAGATATAAGATCACATCTTCCATAAAGTTTGACTTCCTTTTTTCAAATTTGGATGTGTCGTTTTATTTCTTTCTCTTGCCTGATTGTTCTAGCTAAGATTTCCAGTGTTACATTGAATAGAAATAGTAAAAGTGGGCATCCTTATCTCATTCTAGTTCTTAAGGGGAATGCATTCAACTTTTCCCCATTTAGTATGATGTGGGTTGTGGTTTTGTCATATGTGGCTTTTTTTATTTTGAGGTGTATTCCTTCTGTGATGCATAATTGAGGGATTATATCATTTATAGAGGTTAGATTATATCAAATGTTTCTTCTTCACATATTGAGATGATCATATGGTTTTGTCCTTAACTCTGCTCTTGTGGTGAAACACATCTGTTGACACGTGTATGACCCACCATTCCTGCATCTCTAGGACAGAACTCATTTGATCATGGTTAATCCATTTGATGTGCTGTTGGGATTAGACTGTTGCATTTTTGTTGGGGATTTTGTGTCCTTATTCTTCCACACCAGTCTATGGCTTTTCGTTGCTACTGTTGTCACCATTAGCACCCTTTCCTGGCTTTGGAATCAGGGTGACACTGGCTCCCTAGAGTGAGGCAGGGAAGATCCTGCCTTCTCTGTCTTTTGGAAGAGTTTCAGTAGGATTGGCACCAGTTCTCTGTACGTGCAGAAGAATTGGCTATGAATCTGCCTTGTCCTCAGTTGTTGTTATTGTTGTTTTTAATTATTACTGATTGAATCTTGCTACTTGCTATTGTTCATTAGGAGTTGTGTTTCCTCCTTGTTTAATATCAGAAGTGCATTTGTTTTCAGAAATCCATGCATTTCCACAAGTCTTTCTAATTTGCAAGCATAGTTTTTTGTGATCCTTTCTGACTGCCTGTTGTATTTGTGTGAGTTCAATGGTAATGTCTCCTTTTTCAATTTTGATTGCCTTTATTTGGATATTCTCTCTGTTTTCTCAGTCTAGCTACTGGTTTATCAGTTTTGTTTATATATCGCTTTGAAGAATCAATGTTTTATTTCAGTGATTATTTATATTGCAACTTTGGTGTCTTTATTATTTATTAGTTCTGTTTGATCCTTGTGATTTCTTTTGCTTTGCTAACTTTGGGTTTAGTTTGTTCTTGTTTTTTCTCGGCTCCTGGAAATGTTCCTTGATGTTAGGTTGTTAATTTTTTATCTTCTTTGTTGATGTGGGCATTTAATGCTATAAACTTCCCCCTTAGCACTGCTTTTTCTGTATCCCACAAATTTTTGGTATGCTGTATTTTTATTTTCACTCCATTTTTTTTAAATTTATCTCTATTCCTTTGCTGACCAGTATTCATTCAGAGCATTTCACTTACTCTTCTTATATTCATATAGTTTCTGAAGTTCTACTTCATTTCTATCTTTGTTCCACTGTGGTCAAGAATAAACTTGATAGGCTTGTTATTTTTTTAATTTTGTTAAGTTTTTTTTGTTGCCTAATAGGTGTTATACCTTAGAAAACGTGCCGCGTACTGTTGCAAAGATTGCGTATTCTGTATTCCTTGGGTAGATGTTCTATAGCTACCTTTTAGTACATTTGGCCTGAAGTCTAATTTAAGTCCAATATTTCTTTATTGATTTTCTGCCTCAGTGATCTTTTCAGGGCTGTGGGTGGAGCTGATATTCCCCCATTGTTATAGTGATGCTTTCCACACCTTTCTTTAAATCTTTTAATGTTTGTTTTGTGAATCTAGGTGCTCTAATAATGATAGCCTGTGTATTTAGGATCATTACATGCTCTTGCTAAATTGATCCCTTTATCCTTATATAATGATCTGCTTTATCTTTTCAAATTATCTTTTATTTAAGTCTGTTTTATCTGATACAAGCATAGCTATCCCTGCTTACTTTGGATTTTCATGTGCATGGACAATCTTTTCTACCCTTTTACTGTCAGTTAAATATGTCTTTATGAAAAAGGTAAGTTTTTTGTAAGCATCATATAGTTGGATCAGCTATTTTTGCCCATTCTGCCAATCTCGATCTGTTATTTGGGGCATTTAATTCACTTACGGTTAATATTAATGTCACTATTTTTATTATATTATTAATTAATTTCTAGCTGTTTTTATAAATTCTTTGCTTCTATTTCTCTGTCTTTTTATTTTTCTGGTTTAGTGAATTTCTGTCATGTTGCCATTTAATTTCTTTCTCAAAAGGAATCCATTTTGTGACATTTTTATTAGACCTTTTAGTTTCACATGCCTTTGTGTTTTCATGATGGTGAATATTCACCTTTGTTTCCGTCCTTACGAGATGATTGAGCATTTCCAGCAAGGCCAGTCTGGTGTTGATGAATTCTCTCAGCATTTATGTGTCCAGGAAAGACTTCATTTCTCCTTCATTTCTGAAGGTTTTTCTTCATACGTGTAAAATTCTTGGCTGACAGATTCTTTTTCTTTCCTCACCTTGAAAATGCCATCCTATTCTCTTCTGGCCTCTAAGGTTTTGCTGAGAGGTCTGCTGTTAGTCTGATGAGGTTTTCTCTACAGTCGACTAGATGCTTTACTCTAGTGTGGTGAAGTCCCTTTTGCAGTGTATTTTCCTAGGAATTGCTGGGCCTCCTACATATGAATGTCTAACTCTCATGCTAGAGAGAAGTTTTTACCACTTATTTTCTTAAATAGGTTTTCTGGATTTTTTTTTTATTTCTCTGCCCCTGAGGAATACTAATAATGTGTGTACTTGGTGACTCCATGTAACCCCAGGTGTCTCAAGGCCTTTACTCAGTCTTATTTTTTATCCTTATTTTTGTTTTACTGAATTACTTCAAAAAATCTTTCTTCAAGTTCTGAGATCCTTTCTTTTGCTTGGTCTACTCTGTTTTTGAAAGTTTTGAATGTGTTTTGTATTTTCTTCAATGAATTTTTAGCTCTAAAGTTTCTATTCTTTTTAAGATATTTCTCTCCTTGGTAAATTTATCATTCATATCCTAAGTTACATTGTTGATTTCTTTGTAATAGTTTTCAGACTTCCCTGACATCTTATTGAGCTTCTTTAGAATCAATATTTTATTGTGAATTCTTTATCTGGCACTGTAAGGACTTCTTTCTGATTGGGACACATTGCTCAGCAATTGCTGTGGCCCTTTGGTAGTACACATTTTCTTGCTTTTCTATGTTTCCTGTGTCCATCTGTTGATATCTGTGCAAATAAAAATGATTTACTAGATGCTATATACAAATACGTGTAGGTAAATGCTTAATATGAGGCTTTAAAGTAGCTCTTAGCTTTGTAAAAATAGGTGGAATAGAAATTTAATGGAAATCTTTTCCCCTTCAAAATTTTCTGATTGATACTTTTAGAAAAAAAAAATCATTTTTTAAGATTACCATGTTAAGACATGGGCTGTTGGGCTCACATCTTAATCTCTTTATTCTAGGAACTTGAAACTGTCTCTGTTACCAAGAAATGAATGAAAACCTGAATAAAGTAAATGTTCCATAAATATGTACAGTGGTAACTATTGGAAGCAGGGAACTGAGTCATTTGCAGCATGTAGAATATTGTTATGATGGTGAAAGCATAGGTTCTGGCTGAGGTAAAGCATTCACAATCTCCAAATGTGCAGATTTATTAAAGTCTTCATAATCATACCTTACATGGGCACACAGACTATATTTTCCCTATAAATAGATCAGAATGCACCTGACCATTTTATGCAGCTCTCTGACTGTATTGGCAGCATAGCAAATGCTACCTGGATGCTCAGGATATTCATTTCAGTGATTTGTAGAGCTGCAGAGAGAGACCAAGGTAGTCCCTGAGAGCTTGGGATGTATGGTCTCTATATCTATGTGAAATTACAAAATTGGAGGCCTGGGCAAGGAAAAACAAAATAAGGAAAGAAATTCAAGAGTCAGACAAACTTCCCAGGCAAGCACTATTACTTTAAATGAAAAATTTTAGAACTTTGAGATGAAGAGTTAGATGTAGAAAGTATTCAAATGTACCAAAACATATTGTAACTTGTGAAATCTACAATTAACCAAGTCAATTATTGAAATACCATCTCTGCACTGCAAAAGGACAAAGGGATCTTTATCTAAGAACACCAGATTATTCTTTTTGGATGAAGTATTTGTCCGTGCAATCCACTAAAGAAAGGCTGTCTCACCGAAAATGGCTAATGACAGAAAATGCAAACTAGCTAAAATAAAGCTTAAAATAGACTTTGCACATTCCCAAACCAAATGCACATTTTTCTCTGCTCTTCCTCCTTGCATAAAAATAAAAAGATAAACAGTTTCTTTAGGAAAGGCATCCTAGGAGGCGTCCTGGTTTCTGAGCAGGCTGAGGGCTATCAGCTGTCAATGTCACCTCAGTCATTCTGCCAATACATGCTCCCCTACCTCACACTGATTGGAAGGGTTTTCTAATTTTAGTCACTGGTTAGTCTGCTCGTTCAAGCATCCTGCCTGCATGTGTGAAGTCTTCCTTATTGCAAGGTCACCTTCACCTTACATCTCTGCCTTCTATTTGAATGTGAAAGATCCAGGTGTTCTGGATTATTAAAACATATACATGGCTTACCCTGCTTGAGGAAGATTCTATTCATTTTTCATGGGGTTTTACATCTCATAATAAGCTACTGGTGTGATGATCCATTTTCATTTTTAATTAGGATGTCCTTTGAATTCCCTTTTTAATCCTGCAGATGAGAAAAAAATTAATCAAGAACTATCTTTTTTAGCTCCAAAACAATTAAAATGCAGTTCTTGTAGGGATGTTATCAGAGCAAGAGAATCTGGAATTAGTTGTTTGGTGTTATCTTTATCAAAGGCAAACTCTCATTCTAAATGTAAAGCATAGCTGATAAGCCCTATTACATAAAGTTAAAATAGTGTTTTTAAGAAATAAAAATGGATCCCTGAATCTGGTTGTGGGAATCTAGTGCTGACTTAACAGGGTCTGCTATCAGGGAGTGATTGTGACAAGTGCTGCCTCGGAAAGGAGCAAATCCCAAGAAGTAATTGGATTCGCTAAATCCAGACTTGTCTTGGCTTTGGTTCTGGCATCTGCAACAAAAAAGGCAGCTGTTCTGGACACCCACCAAGTAAATGCTATTAAGCTCATTAACACATACCTTTTGGCTATGATCAAACAAAGTACCTGTTTAATCCTTTATGTGTCTTCTTTCCGGTACTTACTTGGTCCTGCCCTACTACTTAGGTTGCAGGGTAGGATTTGGCAGGTCAACAAAATCTCTCCTGTCTTTAACAGCTGAGAGTTTTATTCGTGATCCAAGTGAAATGGCCTGATAATGATAATGACAAGGACGTCCTGAATGGATCAGCACCTCGACCCTAAGGAGCTCCCAGGGCTCTGCTGACTTTTATCTATTAATACTCACCACATGTTTAGGGAGGAAGTACGGTACGGAGGAGGTGTGTGTCATCGTTCCCAGTTTACAAATGAGGAAAACAGGGTGAAAATGACCAGCCTGGGATCACTAAGGCAGCTACTCTGGAGAACTCAGTGTAGCCAGGACTTCCCATCTTTCAGTGCAATGCTGTCATTAAAATAGTGATTGTCAGAATTTCAGCGTTTCTGGTAAATTGCTACACATACCGCATCCCTTCATGACAAAACTCTTAACAAAGTAATCATAGAAGGAACATACCACAAAATAGCAAATCCACATATGACAAACCCATAGGTCACATCAAACTAAGTGGGAAAAGCTGAAAGCATCATCCCTAAGGACTGGAACAAAACAAGGGTACCCATTGTTACCACTTCTATTTAACATGGTTTTGAAATTGCTCTCTAGCCAGAGCAATCAGGCGAGAGAAGGAAATAAAAGGCATACAAATCAAGAAGGAGGATGTCAACTGTCCCTGTTTGCAGTGACATGACCTTATATCCAGAAAACCCTACAGACTTCACCAAAGGACTCTTGGAATTGATAAATAAAAATTCAGCAAATTTCAGGTTACAAAGTCAAGGTACACAAATCAGTAACATTTCTACATACTAATAACAGTCAACTGAGAGTCAAATCAAGGACTCAATACTATTCACAATAGCTACAAAGAAAATAAAATACTTAAGAGTATACTTAACCAGGGATGTGAACGGTCTGTACAAAGTACTGATGAGAGAAATAGTAGATGACACAAACAAATGGAAAACGGCCCTCAATATGTCACATGACCAGTGTGTCTTTCCAATAGTTCTGTTTATAAAATCAACCTTCCTAGAACTTCACTTTCGTTTGGTTACTCACAGTCCATACTTTCCAGGGGGGGGTCTTGAAAGCATTTGAGTTTTTGGTTTCAGTTATTCACTTCTGAATTCTCTGTGTGAGCAAATAAATCCTGTCCTATTCCAGTCTGTGCTTTTGTTCAATCTATTATATTGATTCTAGAAAAAAATCCTTCAAGACTAACCTGTCTGCCTGCATTTTCAGATAAATTCATCCTATAATGATTTCCTTTTCTTGTGAACTCCAACATTCCTTACTACTGATATCATTAATTTAGTAATTCAATATACACATATTCTAGCCTCTTACCATTTTTTAAATTCTGTTTTGCATATGTAAGCCGGAGACAGCAAGAACTATACCCTCCCTCAATTTATTTGTATTTCCCTCACCATGTGATAGAGAATTCTCCCTTAAATGGCTACATATGTTTCACTGCCACCACCGTAATCACTGAACTGCTGGAACTCAGCCCTGCGTTACAAGGGCTCTCAGCCTCACAGCCACAGCCCACTGTGACTAAGCTTGGCCTCCTGGTGCAAAGACTCAGACACAACAAGAAGCTGACATGGGCTTGTTCCAGGACTCACCTCCCTGGCCTTGCTCTGTGTCATGCCTTCTACTCATATTTGCCATGTGGGCTCCGTGCCACCATTGGGAAGCTGGCCTGTGCCACAAATACTACCATGGGATGGTTTCTTGCCATCTGGTCCAATACTGGTACATCCTTAGTGGTTACACAGGAACAGTCACTGATCACCCCTCTTCTCTGCCCCTGTCCGTAGAGTATAGTAGAAACAGGGACCAGTGGGCACCCTAGGTTGTAATGGGACCACAGGAGGAGGGTACAGCTCTGTGTGCCATGCATTCACACCTCTGAGGGTGAAGCATCCGGGGTGTTTGAAGGCTCAGTGTGAGGAGAAATGCAAATTGTACTTTAATAATTTCTATATTGATAACTTGGTGAGATGGTGTTTGGACAATGTAGACTACACTAAACATGTTATTAAAATTGATTTCATGGTTTTCTTTTTACTTTTTCAATGTGGCTATCAAAAGTGTGTCATTAGATATGTGGTTTGCATTTACTCCATGTGCTAGAAAGTGCTATGCTGGCCCATCACCTACTACGTCATAAAGGTTAATAATCAATAGTCTTATACATAAAATCTGACTTCACGTTCATCAGGACTCTTGAGGTTAGTAAGATGGAGTGCCTTGCGCAGCATCACACCATTGGTGAATGACAGAGGTGAGAGTCACACTTAAATCTGTCTCTAACCCAAGTTCACGCTGAATAATTGATTGGAATATTTACTACCATTGAATTATAAAAGTAAGGGTCAAAATGCTCAGAAATTTATTTTTTGAATACAGCCTAAATTATCTAGGCAACTATAAACAATGGGAAAATCCAGGCAGAGGTTGGACCAAAAAAACCCAGCCAGGGTTGTTTCTGAAACAGAATCCAACATGGGCCGGTCAAGAGCAGGACAGTGGCAAAATCTGAGGGAGCAAGTGGCAGGGCCACAGAGCAGCCAAAACTCATCCTCACATGCAAATGTCCCCAAAGCACCATGCCACAAACATGTACCAGAGTAAGAGCTAAAAGTATTCATTTGTCATAGTTTTCTCATTTCATTTTTGAGGGAATATTTCTAAGCAACCCCAAGTCTTGGCAATTGGCCCTTATTGGAATCATGAGAAGAGTTCAAAATATTTTTTGAACATGAGAACTGCTCCCAGGAGGTTAATCATTTAAAATTGAATATACACTTACTGCACATTAGTTTCTGTACTTTGCCAGGCTTTCTAACTGACCTTAGAAAGTAGTGATATCCAACCAGACTTCTGATGCTGCTTCAGAAACACATCGCCATCTAGAAGTGTAACACCATCCTATCATCTATTTGGGAAATCTAAATTTTTTTCTACAACTGTAAAATGGCAAAAGTAAGACTGACAAATGAGACTGCCTGAAAAGTTCATCCTATCATTGGAGATGTGGATTCTCTAGGTACATTTTCTAAATAATCTAACAGTGGCTGAAACTCTGAGTTCTACAAATTATTGGTCAGGCCGGTCTCAGTGGCTCATGCCTATAATCCCAGCACTCTGGGAGGCCAAGGCAGGTAGATTTCTTGAGCCCAGAAGTTGGAGACCAGCCTGAGCAAGAGTGAGACCCCATCTCTAAAAAATAGCCAGGTGTTGTGGTGAGAACCTGTGGTCCCAGCTACTCGGGAGGCTAAGCCAAGAGGATTGCTTGAGTCTAAGAGTTTGAGGAGATTGCTGTGAGCTATGACGCCATGGTACTCTATCAGGGGGCAAGAAAGTGAGACTCTGTTTCAAAAAAAAAATTATTGGTCAGTGCTAACAAGCTCAAAAAACCCCTCTGAGCTTTTTCTTCAACTACAAATATTCTCTCCGCCCCCCACACACACAGATTTGCAAGTACATCTTTACATAAATGTGTACCTTTGTTTATGTGGGTTGCACTTTGCATTAGGACAAAAAATTTTCTCTAGACTACATCAGAGCTAATATATGAAATAAAGTTGTGCGTTGTTTTATGTGGTGATAGGAGGTAAGCCCGGATTCTCTTTGGCCTTACTAGCCCTGACAGAATCGTTAACTCTTTTGAGTGGATTGAAATCAGCTTCCTCCCTAGAGTCTAGAATGTACCTACCCAGATATCTGGTCTGTGCCCTCCAATAAAGGGCCCTGCTCTTAACTAGTTGTCAATTAAAGTGTAAGTCAAATGTATAATTAAGGTGCATTTCTTCCTAAGGGTTATTCACACTTTGATAAGAAACTCTTGATGTCTGAAAAGATGGGTGATGTTTAAAAATGCACATATGCTAGTAACAGTATAAATCTCAGACAGACAAGCATCAGGGAGACGTCATGGAAACAGAGAAATGTGTCCTCTTCAAACAGAGCTGCTGTGGCCGCTCCCTCCTCACCGCCCTAGCTTTCGTGTTGTGCCACTTACTGGGAGGGTCTATAGAAGCTGTAGGCCTCCCATCAATTTTTTCCTTTCATTTTCCTTCTGTCCTCCTTTTAGCAGGCTTTTATGAGAATGCCATATATTTCTTACCTGCACCAGGCCCATGGAAACACACACCTTTTGGAGATCATGTGTGTCCACATAAAAAAAAAATAGAGGAAGCTGACTTTAAGCCCTTTGAAAATAATGACAGAAACAGACAAAGAGATGCCCAAGCACCAAGAGTCCCAGCACCCCTGTCCTGACATGGGCCCTTCCGGCTCTGTCCGAAGCCACAGCTGCAGCTTTGCTCCCCTCACATCTGTCTGAGGTCACAGAGACCTGACTGCTCTGACACTCCATGTCTGTGGTGTTGTCTCCTGCTGGAGCCTGGCAGCTCAATCTCCCATCACCCCAGATCACTGTCATCACCATCAGGCTGACCTCAGTCCCAGCCAGTGGCTCTCCTGTGAGCCCGTTAGAGACAGGGCGGGCAGTAGACACTCACCAACTGCTCACGCAGCTGTGGGAGAGGCTGCAGCTGAGCCGTATTTTATCAGCACCTTTGATCTCGGGTTTACTCTTCTGTCAAGATCTGTGACACACACGTGTCTCTGCCACATGACAACTGGTGCTTACTAGCTCAGCTCCCCTTACTCACTGTGAGCATCTAGTTGCCTGTTTATTAATGCTGCACAACACAAAATGAAACATCAAGGTAGAAATAGGCACTTTGTAACAGAGGACATCTTTCCTTTCACCACACTGTCTCGTCTGGAGCCCTGCACTTTCACAAGGCTGCTCTCTGTAACTTCCTGAGAGCATCACGGGATCATTTTCTGCCTATTCCTTTTGGTGTGCAATAGGTAAGTTGTAGAGGGGCCATGAGCTAAAACAGCTCTATATACGCTAGACATTAACTTTATTGGGTAGATATTTAGTATTTTAAGCACATAACATGGAAAACTGAACTGTACTTCAGCAAGACATTACCCAACAAATGTCTTCCTTCTTTATGTATTTTGAATGGTTCTGGTGGGGAAAAAAAATGGTTCCACTTAAAAGACTGATGGAAACAGTTGTGAAGAAGAGAAATCTGAAAACCAAGAGGAAGTGAAAGAACTTAGCACACTGGGTGGGATGAGGAAAACAGAATCATTCAGAATACCCGACAGGGGTGAGAACTGTGATCTTGACTCTTCAGGAATGGAAAACCCTTGTGGAAAGTAAGAGAAGGAAAGGAAATGCCAGAAGAGATGGAACAGGTGGGTGACCACAGGTAGGGGCGTCCGTGAGGAGAGTGGCTCAGGTGAGGATGGGGTGGCCGTGGGAGGAGTGAGGAAAAGCTGCAAATTTAAAGTGAGGCAGCAAGGTTTGGCAGCTGATGAGAGGAATAAAGGGCAGAAATATAAAGCTGTCAGTGGGTTTTGGATGACTAAAAGACTGAAATCTGAAGCTGCTACCTCCCTTGAGACACTCATTAAGGAGTTAATTACGTTGGGAAGGACACATACCATGATATATAATAGCATCACCCCCCAGCTTCTAGAAGCCCTGTGTAGACCACCACCAGGCCTTAACAGGCACATCAAGATAAATACAACCAGGCATTCAAAATTTAAGAAATCTGCAGATCCCATGGGCCTGCCAAGGTCAAATCTCATTCAGTGCTCCTCCCCCTTCACTGTGGAAAATCCAGTGTGGACCACAAGCTCTATAGTGCTGTGACCTGCAAGTATCAAGTGCTGAAAAATCTATAAGGAGGATGCTGGCACAACAAGGAGCCAGGAAATGGAACAGTTGACATTCAGGGATGTCACCACAGAATCTACACCAGAGGACTGGGACTACCTGGACCTTGCTCAGTGGAATTGTATAGATGTTGGAGAAATTCAGAAACCTGGTGTCTGCGGGTGCTAGCCTGATCATGTGAGCTCAGACAGTGGCAGGACCTGATCAGTTCTCACCCTGAACAACTGTTACCAACAAACAGGATCCACTCACTCTTCATCATGTGAGCTCAGATAGTGGCAGGACCTGCCCAGTTTTCACCCTAGACATTTGTTATCAAGAAAGAGGACCCACTTACTTTCTGCAGCATGGCTTCTGCAATGTCTCAAAAGAAAACAGAATCCAAAAAGCCAAAGTGCAGATGAAAGAAGATTGTTCAACGAACAAGAAGATGGCAACTTTTTGTTGAGAAAAATAGGAGAAAGAGAGAGACAGTGAGAGAGAGAGAGAGATCGGGACAGAGAGAGGATGCATGAATTCAAGAGCCTGGAGCAGTGTCAGATAACCTTACATCAGTGGTTGTCAACCTTCCTAATGCCGCAACCCTTTAATATAGTTCCTGTGGGTCTCAACCTGTGGGTTGCCTTGCACTGATATGACTGGAATCCCAGGAGCATGTGGTGTGCCGGGAATGACTGCCCAGAGATGACCAAACCCCTAGAACCAGTGAATAGGTTACATTACATGGTGAATAGGAGGCTGCAGGTGAAATTAAGGTTATAGACATTAAGATAGGGAGATTATAGAAAAGGTATAAATTAATTTCATAATAGGGGTGTGTACATTGGATACTTTTTCTTCCATTCTT
>CAUYQV010154586.1:0-25504 GCA_963574575.1 Galagoides demidoff | reverse complement strand
TTATCAGGAAAATAATTGTCATTCCTTAAGTCTCTATGCCAAGTATTCGGGTTTATATCAATGTTGTGATTATGAAAGACTAATATTAATACATTTATATGTCTTATATGATATGTTGCAATCATTAGAAAATGAAATGATGTATGTGGAACATGCTCCACCTTATAGGTAGTTTTCTAAGTTCATGCGTAAGGGAACAAATACTAAGGAAGGGGTAGGAGCCTACACATTGGGAGTGCAAACTGCTCCTCATTGAAAGTGCTTCCCCTCTGTCTTTGTAGATGAGGGAACATGAGAAACTCCGACTGCAGCTGAAGCACTGACAAATAAGGCCACTCACTAAATTTAACTAATGTAAAAGAAATCCTGAAAAACTACTGTCTCCACCACCACGCTGGGCAGTTAGCTATTAGTATAGTCCTCAAAGCTGAATTCTTATGTTATAAAAGTTCACATAATATAAACCTATGAACCTGAAACACAGTAGTCTGCCACGGAACCAGAATTTGCTTTGGCTGCCCATTACTTGGTATGTTCTGTCAGTGTCTGGGCAGTCATATTAATAAACTTCAAAGATCAAGTTAAAGCAATTATCTAAGATTAGCTTTGAATTTGCATTGGTATATTTTCAATGAAGACAAGACTTTGGGGATATGCAAATTTATATAAATAAAATCCAACTAGAGGAATGTGAGATATTTGCCTTTTTGGCTTTTATTTCTTCTTTTTGTGGTCTTCTTAAAAGTTTAAGAAATTATCACCTAAGCCCAAGAGCTGGAGATTGCTGTGGGCTGTGATGCCACAGGACTCTACTGAGTGTGACAAAGTGAGACTCTGTCTCTAAAAAAAAAAAGTTTAAGAAATTAATAAAGGAAGATAAAGCTGGGCATGCTGGCTCAGACCTGCAATCCTAACACTCTTGGAGGCTCAGACAGGTGAATCACTTAAGAGTCTGAGACCAGCCTGAGCATGAGTGAGACCCCATCTCTAAAAATAGCTGGGCCTTATGGCAGGTGCCTGTAGTCCCAGCTACTCGGAAGGCTGAGACAAGAGGATCACCTGAGCCCAAGTGTTTGAGGTTGCTGTGAGCTATGAGAGTATAGCACTCTACCAAGGGAAACAAAATGAGACACTGTCTAAAAAGAAAAAAAAGGGGGGGAGGATAACCTGTATTTTCATTTTATAAGCAGAGATTTATCAAGTGATGGAGGTTTTTTTTTTTAAATTTCTTTTGGAAAGAAGATTTATTATCTATCACAATCCTATTAACTTCTCGTCCACTGGTGCTCTTGCTTTAGCTTTTCCTCCTCTTCCTCATTTTGTTGAAAGAGTACTTTATGAGGTAGGCCCAATTCACCTTCTTGAAAATGCCAAAGGAATCTTTTAAATTCTTGACAATTTAACTTTAAGGCAACAGTTAATATACTATATCAATCACTTCTAAGCTCCTCTTTGAGGTGTTTGTTGAATAAAATACAATTTATTTTAAAATACTAACAGGAATGAACTAAGATGACTTTACACAAATGCAAATTTTTGTAAATTTCAATTACCACACTGCCCCAGCTCCTCTCAGTACATTCTAGTATTCACACACAAGAAAAACGTATTAAGTACTTCATCAATATACATATGTCAAAGAAAAATTCAATGATAGAAAAAGACTTCTGGAATGGTGGAATTAACAATTTCAAAAATCTTCATCCTTCACAAAAAATAATTTTTTAAAGCGCAAAGTCTATTAAAATCTAAGTTTAGATTTAAACTCACACATAAAGTAAGGGTTGACATACTCTTCTTAGCAAAGTATCTCAAGAATGGAAGAAAAAGTATCCAGTATACTCAGCTCTACTATGAAACCAATATTTAAGAACCCGTACGTGCATATGAAAGCTATAACCCAACTACAGTTCAAGATGAAGGAGGAGGGAGAGAGCAGGGGAGGGGGCAGGATGGGTGGAGGGAAGGTAATTGGTCAGACCAATACCCCTATGGTGCATTTTACAAGAGTACATGTCAAATCTACTAAGTGTAGAGTATAAATGTCTTAACACAATAATTAAGAAAGTGCAATGAAGGCTATGTTAACCAGTTTGATGTCTGTATTTCAAATTGTATATAAAACCAGCACATTGTACCCCATAAATTCATTAATGTACACAGTTATGATTTAATAAAAAAAAAAGTCAGGGTTAACAAAAATTGGGGAATGTTTTTCCAAGGGAAAAAAGTGGCTGAATCTTAGAGAGAAAGATTGGCTTTTCTGGTGTTCTAATTTGCACTAATACGATGTCCCTGTCTCCAGGAAAGCCATAGCCTTAGAAACCAATAGTCTCACAACCCTAATGCTATCAAAAGCGGTGGTAGCTTAACAGCCACCAGGAAGGAGAGAGTGGATTTCAACAGGCCTCAGTCTCATCCCCAGAGAATTGTCATTATTTAACCTGGGAGCTCAGGCAGAGGTTCCATTTCAAGGCTTGTTTTTGTTTGATCCGACTCAGAACTCAATCTATGTGGATAGCCTGTCATCCCAGGACATTATTAAAAAAAAAAAAATGTAACTGCTTATCAATGTAGCATTGTAGCTTTCTAAGGTGGATTTACATGTAGGGCTGATAAGGGACTGACCAGAAAATGGGGGACTCAAACAAGACCACTAGGGGACGAAAAGGTAATAGATGGCATCAAAATGTGTTATGTGTAATACATTTCTGGGACTCTAGAAGTCATGCACAAGTGATGCAGGTCCCATTCTCCAAGGTGGGACAGATTCCATTTTCTTGGCCTAAGCAGGTTTTTAAACCAGTTTGGTTAATGTTCCATCTCAGCCGCCACTCCTGGGGAGCAATGGAACGCCCCAAACAAGACCACATTCCTACACAATGGCAGTCTTTTTGGGGGGTGGGAAGGGATTTTTTATTTATTTATTTTTATTAAATCATAGCTGTGTACATTAATAATGTCATGGGGTACAGTGTGCTGTTCTTATATATAATTTGAAATATTTTCATCCAACTGGTTAACATAGCCTTCATGTGATTTTCTTAGTTATTGTGTTAAGACATTTATATTCTTCATTTAGAAAGATTCACATGTACCCTTATGAGATAATTCATAGATGTGATCCCACCAAAAAATTACTCCCCACAGGCCTCTGGTGCTAAGGGGTGTGACATGTTTTAGACTAGGTTTCAGTTCCTCAAACCCCTGCCTGCAGGGACAGAGAAGGTGCATGTAACCCACAAGGCCTAGAGGGAAGGATGGGCACAGTGCTCACGCTGGTAATCCTAACACTCCGGGAGTCCTAGGAGGAAAGATTGAGGTTAGGTGTTTGAAACCAGCCTGAGCAAGAGTAAGACCCATCTGTACTAAAAATAGAAAAAAAAAAATCAGCGGGCATTGTGATGGTGCCTATAGTGTCAGCTGCTAGGCAGGCTGAGGCAAGAGAATCACTTAAGCCCAGAAGTTAGAGGTTGCTATAAGTTCTGATGCCCACATCACTCTACCCTAGGGTGACAGGGTTAGACTCTGCCTCAAATATGAATAAATACATAAATGAATACATACATAAATAAGCCTTTAGACCCCATTGGCAGAGAATCAAAATTGGCAGCCCTCTCGGGAACCCTTCTCTGTGCCTGAGGCTGTTCTTCCCTCTTTCTCTTATCTATCAAACTCTATCCTGTTGCTTACTTAGGGTGGTCCATGAATTCATTCTTCATTTTCTGAGAGCAAGGCCCAGCAGAGAAATCCGGATAGCACAAGTACATGCTGAAAAAACTTAATCTGAGGAGTCCCTTTTCTTTTACCCCTGGCTGAAGTTGAGCCTCTATACCAGTAAGAAATAGATGCTAACTTTCAAAATGCCTGTGGAGCGGTGAAAGTGTACCCTAAAGCACAGAGAAGTCATCGCAAATATTAAGAGACGCACTGGTTACAGGCATGTAAGGGACTCTGTGTTCAATCATTAGGTAACCATAAGCTGATCAGGACACTCTAAGCTAATCAGGCAAACATTTGAGTGGTGACACACTACAAAGAGTACAGATTTTGTAGAATTAGTCCAGAAAAGATATTAAGTGATCGGAAATAACCCCCTCAATAATAAACCACAGCAACAACCAACTCTGTTCATGAAGTGCTGATTCCCAATGTTTTCATATTATATTATTCAAAATGTCTAAGAAAAAAAATTCTGAGATCCACAAAGACTCAGGCAAGTATGGCTCGTTCGCAGGAAAACAGTCAGTGAGAAGTTTTGCTAAAGATGCTCTGACAATGTTCTTACAAACAGTGCCTTCAAGATTGTTATAAATGCGTTCAAAACTGGAAGAAATAACATCTAAAGAACGACCGGAAAGTAGAAGAACAAGGTTTCACCAAAGAAAGGACAGACATAAAGGAACAGAAATTATTTTTAGAAGAGGTAAATAGAAAGTCTGAGGCTTTATGTGTAAAGGTAAAAATAAAATGAAAATTTCACTGTAGCGACTCAGCAGCAGAACAAATCCCCAAAGAAGCTCATGGAGCCGTTGAAAGAAATGCAAGTGAGAAGAAAGAGCCGTAGAGTTGTGTGACACTGTGAAGCCACCAACGCACAGAAAATGAGATTAACAAAAAGAGGGAAGAAACGGGAGGGAGCAGGAAACGTATTTGAAAAAGAATGGCTAATTATTTCAGTTTTCATGGAAAAGAATTTTCATCTACATCTAAGAAACTTAACTAATAGAAAGGAAGATAAATGCAGAGACGGCGACACAGACAGATCATAAACATCATAAATGAGAGACTATTAGAATCTTGAAAATAGCAAGAGAAAATCAAGGTGGTATGAATTTTATCTCTATATGTTATTAAAAGAAGAACTAATAACTACTTGCAAATAAACGAATGATTAGCCAGTGTGAATATTTACAAGAGGGAATAAAAATAGGAAAATTTAAAAAAAAAGGAGAATTTCTTGTGAAAGTCACAAATGTACACAACATTTTTTCGTGCCTGAGAATGTCAGTTTCAGTGGGTAGACCCAAAGCATTAATCAGTTCCACTGATATTCACCAACTTCTGAATTCTTGCCCATTTACTTTGGGTTTCCGGAGACGTTTATTTGGTGAGTGTTGAATGATATTCTTCTTCATTAGGTACTTCCCTAGGCTCTGGGAAGATTGCTCTCAAGGAGTCAAAAGGAATGAAAAGAAAATAACTATCATGTTTAGAAATAAATGGAAAGAAAATGTTTCTTTTAGAAAAGTGTTCTACCGGACGAAAAATGGAATAATGCATTGAGATGGGCGGATTTTTCCCATTACCTTACAGTATGCTATTTTTCATGGTAAAAAGGTTTTGAATTACGCTATAATATCATAAGCAGCGAGAGATTCTCTTGCAAAAGTTCCTGGGAGCTTTACAACATGGAAATGGACTCTAAACATAATATTTAGGAAATAGTGGCTTTTCTCCAAATGGAACAAAAATACATCTATCTTTTAAAGACATACTGCATTAGAAGTTTCCACATTTTATTTTGAGAAAATTTCCTTTTATGACTATACATTCTGGAGGCCTTGGGACACAGAAACAAGAGCCGACTCTATAGATTGAATAAATGGCCGACTCTGAAGCTATCTTTGACAATTCAGTGGGCATGCATAATGGAAACTGCGCCTTAAATCTTTTTTAGGACAAGTTCATTTCTATGAAAAATAGAATGAAGTTATATCTTTGTTTAATGTGCTTATTGTGAACAGTAAAATCCTAGGGACAGAGGTAGCAGTATATAAGCAGGACTGTAATTCAAGACTGGACTAGAAAGCACTAACAGGAGACCCCAGTGAATCTAAAATCTCATGGATTAAAATAGAATTGTAAGTATATGTATTTCTTCAACTTATTTGTAGAACAGAGAAAGAAGAATTAATCCATCTTGTTTTCAGTACATTGTCCTGAAATCTAAATATTCATTTGTAGAGAGATTACTTTCTGCCAACAGGAAAAATGCATATGTTCTTAAAATCCACGTATTTTCTGATGGTGATTAGCAGATGACATTCTTGTATTTTGTCTAGAAGATTTTTTTTGAGACAGAGTCTCACTATGTCACCCTCCTTAGAGTGCTGTGGCGTCACAGTTCACAGCAACCTTCAACTCTTGGGCTTAAGCGATTCTCTTGCCTCAGCCTCCCAAGTAGCTGGGACTATAGGCACCTGCCACATGCCTAGCTATTTTTTTGTTACAGTTGCCACTGTTGCTTTTTCTTAGCTGGCCCAGGCTGGGTTTGAACTCACCAGCCTCAGTGTATGTGGCCATCGCCTTAGCCACTGAGCACGGGTGCCAGGTGCTGGGTGCCAAGCCTAGAAGACATTGGAGGTAGAACTCAGACCCACCATTTAAGATCTCCTGGGCTAGATTTTTGCTGCATAATCAACCACCCGAATTTAACAACTTGGCTTTCCTTATCTTTAGCCTTGGAGCTATTTTTCAGCACGGCTAATACACTCACATTTAAATCATCAGTAAACACAGTGCCTGGTCTGAGGCCTGTTTTGGGCAACTGATCAAACAAATAAATACAATTACTGAAAAAGTTCTTAATATTGTTTATGTGTAAATATATAATTTTCTTCACACTAATATCTTGAATAATTAAACTTACAGTTAATATAAATTATTCTGATTTATTCATAACAAGATCTCATCCTTTAAAAAGTTCTCTTTATTTTCAGTTTCTCCCTATAAAAATATTAAATTAAATAATGCATAACATTTCCCTATTAATTATGTTGAATTGTTACTTAAGATTTGTATTCTTGCCTGAAAAATGAAACATAAACATACATTTTCATATACAAATTGAGCAGAATCACAGACCTCAATGTAAGAATTTCATATTTCACAACTAGATGGTCTTTAAGGCCTCTTCCTTCTGAATTCACATTATTCTAAGTACTTTGTCCATTTTCAGAAGACATGAATATCGGTGCAAATATGGATTTCAAAACTGTAGAGAGATACGTTGTGGTTTTCTTTCATTAAGAATTCAAGGAAAAAAATAGCTTCAGCAGTAAAATCAGACAATTTTATAACAGAAAGAAAAACTCCACTGTATGGAAATACAATAATATCTCAAAAAGAATTCACCTTCAGCCCTTGGGTTATTTTTATGCTCTGAGTAAATGATTCTCTGAGTTTATTGTGCAGCACAATTAAGTGCAGGGCTTCTTAAAATGCAGATTGCCAGTTCCCACCCACAATTCCTAACTCCCCGTGTCTGGGGTGAGGGAAGGTCACAGAGTTGTATTTCTAATGATGTCCCAAGTGATGTCACTGATGCAGGCTTGGAAACCACATTTTGATAACCACCCCATCAGCACATTAAATTTCATATAAATTAAAACTATATCTCATTGTTATAAAATCCCTAACTCATGATTTTCCAAAAAAGTCCATTGAGGGTTTTTATATTTTCCCCTTCTTATTATATAGCTTCTAATTATTAAGCATGTTAAATATAATGTGCATTTATTACATTCCAGGTTTTATCTGTCACTGCACGTGTCATTAGAGATCCATTACCCTCCCAAGACCTAAATGTTGACAGGCCGACTAGCACCTGGACAGATTTATCTCTGCCGGGCTTCACGGCGCTGGAACATAAGCCACACTGCTGTCCTCACTCCTAGCAGGTAAGAAGAGTATTCTCAACATTCACAGAAATCAACTTTTAAAGAGTAGATGTGTTTTATCTTTGATGCCAATATAGATTAAAATTAAATACACTGGGGCAGTGCCCATGGCTCAGTGAGTAGGGTGCCCCCCATATGCTGAGGGTGGCGGGTTCAAACCCCCCCCCCGGCCGAACTGCAACTAAAAAAATAGCCGGGCGTTGTGGAGGGCACCTGTTGCCCCAGCTACTTGGGTGGCCGAGGGAAGAGAATCACCTAACCCCAGGAGTTGGAGGTTGCTGTGAGCTGTGTGATGCCACGGCACTCTACCAAGGACAACAAAGTGAGATTCTGTCTCTACAAAAAAAAAATAAAATAAAATAATAATAATTGAATAAACCATTTTTTTAAAGTAATTGTCAAGAGTCTTTTAATATTTTAATTAAAAAAGTTACACTGTACTTTATTTATGCTAGAACAATTGTAAGGTATTTTAATTCTTAATTATATTTATCATGTAATTGGATACTTGAAAACTATATTCGCGAAATCATTTCTCCTTAAAGAAAATACACATTAGAATTGATCCATAGATATTCCCACAAAATGTTACCATTAATAGAATAACTGCATTTTATGGTAAGAAAAATCTAGTTTATGTTATTTAATGAAAATCAGGATGGGAAAGTGTTCAAGAAACATAGTTTCTAATATAGAATTGTGCACTTTCATCTTCTTTATCAACTATTTTCTAGTATGGTGGTTTTAGATTAACTAATTGCACCGATATAAAATAGAATTGATATTTTGTGATAATTTACGTAAAGCCCTTAAAATAATTTCCATCAAATAGTATGCACACTATAAATTTGGCTATTATTGTATATAACCTTTACAAATCAGTAGCAGGTGTGATACATATATTATTTGTAGTTTCATGATACAGCATATCTTGCAGTGACTATAGGCTTCAGGAGAGTTTTTATTTTATTATTTTAATGTTTGGTTAGTTTTGATTTATTTAATAGTAAAATCAATCATGTTTTAAACTGGAATTTTTTTAGACAAAGAGAATTCCTAAAATTCTTAAATTTTGTGTTTGTTTTGTATGTGTTAATATATGTTTAATATATACATATTGAAAAATGGATTCCTATGAATTAGTAACTCATAAAAAAAATAAAATATTTTAAACGCAACTATTTCACTTAACTACATATGGCCAATAATTCACAAAATAAAAAAAGGAAAGAAAATGAGAAACAGCTCAGTTTCCTTGGATGTACTTCCTAAATTTAAGCACATGTGGGCTGGGTGACCACTAGCCGCTCACCACTCCGTCCCCAGCTCTTTGTTCTGAGAACACCATTGATTAAAATGATAATAACTAAAAGTTTTCTTAAAAACTGGCTTACACTGGCACTTCTTCATAAGTTGATGCTACTGAACTTTAAATGCAAGAAAAAGCAGCATGCTTTCGTATTTATATATTATTATCCTACTAACACTTCATAGATTATTTACAAAGTCATTTATTTAAATGTAGATAGGTACTATTTTAGTCATTATAGTAGGGGGACACTTGAATTTATCACAATTATGATAATCATTTGAGAATGCTATTCTGAAATCATTTTACTTGTCATGAATTATGGTAATGAAAGTCAAGAAGACAGGGATAATCACAGATTTTGAATGTGCAGAATTATTACCTATCTTAAAATCTAGCCTATATAGAAAGTGAATTGGTATGTTGGAGTGTATTAATTTTTAGCTTTGCAAAATGAAAAGGAAGAGAATTTATGAGATATAAATTAATATGACTTTTGTCTTCATTTAGAAAATGAATTGACTGATAAAAATAGCTGCTTTATGTAAAAACATGGTATGATACAACTAATGCTTTGAAAATGCTAACACTTTTTTTTAACAAAGTGAACAGAAGATATCATTTTGGAGTTGTACTTCTACACACTGAGGATTTTATGGTATAATTTAAATTATAATTACTTAAATTAAATAAAACTTGACTCACTGAGAAAGTTCAATATATATAATTTGACACTTCACACTTCCTAGCAGGATCTCAAATCCATGCAAATTTTATGGGCAAATGAACAATCTTAATCAAGAGTTGTTTAATTTGGCAGCAAATAAATGACTATTCACTTTATTCAGTCCTTTTTTAGTGAGCAATGTTTTTCCAGTAAAGGGACTTCTACATCAAATGTTATTTATATTCTTTATTCAGTGGTTTATGCAACTTCATAACTTAGAATAAAAGAGAAAAAGTATTCATTCTTCAATAGTTTCTTTTGGTGTACATGTGCTAACCTAGAAAAGCAGATCACAGAAAATATGAGATCATATTTTGCTCTCAAATAACATTATACAGAAGTGAATTCTGATTCCCAAGCAAAGGTAACCAGTTAATGCCTATTTCACTGTTCAAGTTTGACACCTATTATAAGAAATGTCACCTGAATGGATGCCTATCTTCCACCAATGGTTTTCTGAATAAAGAATCCATGGAGAGAGGAAGACAAGCAAAGGAAGAGAAAGAAAAAAGAGAAACCTTATTTTTTTATTTTTTATTTTTTTGAGACAGAGCCTCAAGCTATCCCTCTGGGTAGAGTGCCATGGCATCACAGCTCATAGCAACCTCCAACTCCTGGGCTCAAGTGAGTCTCCTGCCTCTGCCTCCCAAGTAGCTGGGACCACAGGCACCCACCACAACGCCCGGTCATTTTTTGGTTGCAGCCATCATTGTTGTTTGGCAGGCCCGGGCTGGGGATTCAAACCCGCCACCTTAGGTGTAGGTGGCTGGCGCCTTAGCCGATTGAGCCAGAGGCACCAAGCAGAGAAACCTTATTTTAAAATATCCTCTATAGGCCAAAAGCCCATCGATCCATGATGGATCAATAAATTGTGGTATGTGTACACCATGGAATACTATGCGACCATTAAGAAAGATGGAGACTTTCCCTCCTTCATGTTTACATGAATGGAGCTGGAAACTATTTTTCTTAGCAAAGTATCCCAAGAATGGAAGAAAAAATATGCAATGTACTTAATCCTACTATGAAACTAGGAAAGCTATAACCCAACTTCAGCCCAGGAATATGAGGGGAGGGTGGGTGGAGGGAGAGTGATTGGTGGGATCACGGCTATGGTTCATCCTATAAGGGTACATGTGAATCTCTCTAAATGTAGAATATAAATGTCTTTTTATTTATTTATTTTATTTTATTTTTTTAAGAATATAAATGTCTTAACACAATAACTAAGAAAAAGACATGAAGGCTATGTCAACCAGTTGGATGAAAGTATTTCAAATTGTATACAGAAACAGTACACTGTACCCCATGATAGTATTAATGTACACTGCTATGATTTAATAAAAAAAGGCCTCTACAGGGACTATTTCCCATACCTGTGCTTTTCCTGAAAAAAAAAATAAAATAAATTTATTAAACAATTCCTAAATTTCTTTTGTATGGATTGCACGTCTTGACTTAAAATACTATAAACAGGAATCTATTATAGTTATAATCCTTGTATGAACTTTAAGTCCTCAATGATGGTGATTTAAAATCCCCCAGAAGACTCCCTGGTGATTACAGGCAACAGCAACATTCGAAGCACTCTCATGGCCTGTTATTTGGCACAAGTAAGATGTAGTCAAATGTGTTTTAACTTTGTTTTTCTGCACATTTCAAAATAGGCATGGGGCATAGTAAAGATGGAGGTTTGGGGGCCAGGTAAGCATTCTTTGATTGCTTTTGGATTAAAATTTATGACAAAATGACATGTATCATGGGGAAAATGAAAAAGCACATACAATTTCTACTGAATCACATAATTTTGCCTTAAGCTTTTATTCTCAGACAAGTTCATGGGGAATCGCTTGACTGGCACAATATCAATGATGGAACCATTTTCCAGGTGAGACTTACTATAGTGCTTGACTAAAAGAATAGATTAAACCTTTAAACTTTTCATTTATAAATATGCCATTTTTTTACTTTACTATTTGTTAAAATTCTAATTCAGAATATAGCTCTTCCAAAATGTATCTAGTGGGAAGAGATGAAGAGAAGGTAAGAAATCAAACTCCAAATCCTTATTTACAGCTAATGTATGTTGTGTTCAAGTGGCTACAGCAGAGGGTGGGATCTAGAGAAACGTGTCAAGTTTCATAATTAAGAAAACTCATTTTTGCCATTTATGTACCAGATCTTTCTAAATGAGGATGAAAATGTGCCACTTCCCTGTAACCTAGGCTTGCTATTTAGAGGTAATGCAACCTCTATCAAAAAAAAAAATACCGTATTTGGTGATAAATTTGTAGTTGTCTTTATTATTTCATCTATTGTGTTAGCATAAACAAATTCTTAATTCACAACAAAATAACATGCTTCAAAATTTCTTTGTAAGACAAGAGAAAAACAAGACCCAGGTCTCTATATACACTTTTATTTAGAAAACTGTTCAGTACCTTTTTCAATGTAAAAAAGTTTAAATTTCATTACATTATGCAATTTTATTTCACTTGTTTTAACTGCAATGATTTGTAAGTTTAAGGCCAACAAGATTACTGAGATTACCTCCATCTTTTAATAAAACTATTTTTTAATGGCAAATGTATGTGGTTATTTCTAATATCAAAGTTATGAATAAATACATTTCTAACCAAATTTTGAAGGTTTTGTTGCATAACCTAGTGATAGCAAATCTGTATTTCCTTTCACTTTTAGAAACTGATAGTTCTTAGACTTGACCTAGGAAATTGATTAATTCTTTCACAAGGAAGAATTTATCTATTTATTATCCATTCAGCCATTCATAACATCTAAACACTTACTGTGCATTCAGCATTATCCTATGAGGCACTGCCCATTTCTAAAGACACATAAGATCTATAAAGCAGAAAAATAATGAACAAATAATTTCACCTGTAAGTGAGTGAGTCAGGTGCTTTTCTAGGGATCAGAATCTGAAAACAGAATCATAATGCTGGTCACATATGGGATTTTCCAGATGATTTGCAGGTTTTCGTTTAACGGAAATCCCTGTCATGTAATTCAAAAACCCAAATAGAATGTCTCAATTATAAATGCATGAGGAAGCAGAGGGCTGCATTTGAAGCTGTATGCAAGGTTGTTCAATTATTTAAATTAAATAAACCTAAGTGAATCTTTAGTGTGATTCTGATTACAACGTTACATCTCATAATATATCATTGTTTAAGAATCTTTTTAAAACACAAGTAATGTTCTAAAAAATGCTTTACCAAGGGAACTGGCACATACATTTAGATTTATAGACATAATTATCTAGTTTATAATTACAATCAATTTATCAGTAGTTGTGAATCATTTTCTGTCACATAATACAGTGAAGATAATATCTTTTCCTTGAGTGAGATGATTCTCCTCCTTCAATTTGCTCATATTGAAAAGATGCAGTGAAACTATTTTGGCATTTTTTTCCTTCCTTTTTCTTTATAAACTAAAAGAATGCATGGGGAAAGTCAGAAAAACAAGACAAAATTACACACAAGAGATAGTTCATGAAAATCTGTTTCTCTTAAAAGGGTAAATAGCTCTAAAGCAAACAAAATACCTCACTATTTTGCCTTAAAAATACTTTATTTATAGCCAATGCATTAGCAAAAAAATAAAAGAGGGGTGGGGAAATGGAGAATTGCCAAGGACTTCAAGAAAATATTAGAGAGTATTATCATTAAAGAGAAAGTAAACTACATGTTGTAGCCAGTACGTATTATAGCCAGAAATGCAGTTCTCTATTTAAAAGTTAATTAATTTATTCATCATACAGAAAATTAATGGGATGAAAAGGTTATCTTTTTCTACTCAGTTGATTTTACTATGAAATAATAGCCAATGTCAAACCTCTTAGTAAGCCTTGTACGAATATCACAAAAGAATAGAAAATTAACCATCCTCAGATTAGCATGAATTACACCCAGGTGAAAAGTTGATATTTAAACTAAAAAAAATTGAACTAAAGAATACTACAAAACAAAATACCAGTGAAAAGTCAACTAGTCAACTATACATTATTTTTACCATGTTCTGAATATTTTGAATAAAACTATAGTAACATATTGTTACTTGAAGCATTGTGCCTTATATTTTTATTTCTGTAAAGTGTTAACAGTTTTATTTATACACGACATTGAAAGCCTCATGTTTTTTTAATGTGAAAAGAGATCACCAAACACCAAAAGAAATCGTCAGTAGTGTTACATAATTGGTTTTTACCAAATTATTGTGGCAATAAAGCTGTGTGGATAGAAGTGTAACTTGAAAGAACAGACTCATTGTGATTGAGGCACTAGATGGGTGCGTTTTTACACTGTGTCCCTTTTATCTTCATCAAAACAGAATATTTGCTGATTTTGCACTTCATATTTTTCATTAAAATACGTCTGCATATGTGCTGAATTGTACTTTTTATGTTTTTGAAAGGGTGCACGCTGGAGAAACTACTGTAACAAATTTGCTACTTATGTATTCCAGAAGCTCCAAAGTAATAACAGTTTTGAGATTTGTATGCAGGCTACTCAGCTGAGTTAAAAACCCACTTGCCTTAAACTGAATCTTCACTACAATGGCTGTGAGGCATTTTGAAATTTCACATTCATTTTATAATCAATTCTATTGCCTAGAAGTTACAAATCTTTGTGCAGTGGATTGTGCATTGTTACAAAATTATATTCAGTAGCTAGAGCATTCATAAAATATTTATGTTGAAATCCAGTCTACTCTATGTGTGGAAAAATGAGGTTTGAGGATTTTCTAAAAATCAATGCATGCAAACATAGATAAAAGTCCTCATACGAAAAGTGACCATTACTCTGACACTGATTTGATTAAAAATATTCTATTTTACAGAATCATGATGCAATATAATTTATGGCCTTTCAAAACCTAAAGAAGAAAAAGAAAACTTACCTGTTATATGTTAATTGCTCCGAACACAATATCTATATGTCCTGAATGGCTAATTTAGGTGAAACACAGGAATATAAAAAGTTTGAAATTATTGAGTATATTGAGAAGATGCAGAGTTAGGTAAGCCTGGAAGGGTGTCCATATTTATTCTGAGATTTCTTAGGTAATTATTTTTGTTAATGTTCATTGTAAATTTTTAAGTGGATTTTATTATACTATACTCCAAAATGATTTGATAATGCAAACTGTTGTATCTCAGTTATTTTAAAAAATGATAGCCTGGCATGGTGGAGTGCCCCTGTAGTCCCAGCTACTTAGGAAGCTATGTCAGAACTGCTTGAGCTCAGGACTTCCAGGGCAGCTTGGACAATATAGGGAGATCCTATCAGTTCAAGAAAAAGAACATGAGGTATGTGGAATGGACTTTTATCTACCTTGGTAAGCAATTTCAACAATGTTGATTATGTCAAACCTTGAGCATGCGTTTTTCCATTTGGTTATATCATCTGCAATTTCCTTCCTGAGTTAATTGCCGTTTTCTTTGTAGAGATCTTTCACCTCTTTTGTTAAATATATTCCTAGTAGTTTTACTTTCTTTGTAGCTATTGTAAGAGGTACTGAGTCTTTGATTTAATTTTCACCTTAACTACTGCTAGGTAGGAATAAATTGATTTGTGTACATTGATTTTGTGATCTGGGACTTGCTGAATATATTAAACAATTCCAGGAGTCTCTTGGTGAAATCTCAGGGGCTTTCTATATCTAAGATTATATTATCAGCAAAGAATGATAGTTCGACCACCTCTTTGTCCACTTGGTATCCTTCATTTCCCCCCCTTATCTGATTGCTCAGGCTGGACGTCCAGCACTATGGTGAGTAGAAGTGGGGACAGTGGGCACACTTGTCTTGCTCCAGTTCTGAGACGGAATGCTTTCCACGTTTCCCTATTTCATCACATATGGCTTTTACAATTTTTAAGATATGTTTTATATATGCCTATTTTGTTAAGAGATTTTATCATGCATGGGAAAATAATGCTGAATTTTGTTAAGTGCTTTTTCTGCATCTATTGAAATGGTTATGTGATCTTCGTTTCGGCTTCCCTTTAGGTGATGAATCACTTTTATGTTTTACATATGTTGAAATATTCTTGCATCCTTGGGATAAAGCCCACTTGATTCTGGTGAATTATTTTTTTGATATGCTACTGTATATGGTTTGCTGGAATTTTGTTGAGGATTTTTGCATCTATATTCCTAAGGGATGTTGGTCTACAGTTTTATTTTTTTGTTGTGTCTCTTCCTAGCTCAAGATGATATTGGCTTCTTAGAATGAGCTCTGGACAACTCGTTCCTTCTCGATGTGATGAAATAATTTCTGCAGTATAGGTACCAATTCTTCTTTACAAGTCTGATAAAATTCAGCTGTGAAACCATCTGCTTCTGGACTTTATTTTGTTGAAGAATTTTTATTACTGCTTTAATTTTGTTGCTCATAATTGGTCTGTTCAGGAGTTCTATTTCTTCCTGATTGAGCCTTTGTTTTTTCCATGAATTTATCCATTTCCTTAAGGTTTTTGAGTTTATGTGCATGGATATATTTATAGTAGTCACAGAGGATATTTTGTATTTCTTCAAGCTATTTAAAATTCAAAGGGAGAACTATCAATATCAATATTGAGACCCTCTGATCTGAGCTGGTTGAAATATTTTTGCTTTATGGTTTATTTAGTGATTTTTTCCCTATAGTTAGCCTACTGATAAAGCTATACAATATAGGATTTCTTGAAAACAATCACTAATCACCGTTTTTTATTTCATTCCTTTATGGTCAGACACAATATTTTTTCAAAACCATTCTCTTCTGAAATGGACTTCAAAATAAAAAACAAAATTATTAGTGCTAAATAAATGAGATAACTAACAACAATAGTACTTAATTTACTAAAACTACTACTTTCTTAGCAGAGATTGTTTCCTACCTTCAACAACTCCATTTTTATTGTTCTTGAATCACATAGCAACATCTCAAAAAGTTTCCTTCAATTTCTATTCAATGTTAATGCATTAAACATTTAGAATTTTTAAATCATGCCAGAGAAATAAGTGAAACATATTTCACTGTGGATTTCATTGGCAGGTTGTCTTCTATTAGCTGTAATTTATTTTCACATTTGCTTTCTTCTACTTTGATTTGTCTGTTTGAGTCTTTTGACCATCTTTTCATTAGAGAAAGTGACTTTTCTTATCAATTTGAAAATGTTTATTTATTGACCTTTTAAATCTTACACTAGGAACTGGTTTAGTTTAGGCTCCTAAGTACAATTCAAAGACTCATATTTGCTTTAATAAATCCAACATGAGAGCAGCACATGTGGCTCAAGGAGTAGGGTGCCGGTCCCATATACTGGGGGTGTGTGGGGTGGCAGGTTCAAACCCAACCCTGGCCAAAACTGCAAAAATAAAATATAAATAAAAAACAAATAAATCCAATGTGATCTATGTCACTCAAGAACCAAAACTTCAGATCAACTGGATATTTTGTTGGTTGAGTAGCAAACAGTATTTTGGAAAATTACTGATATATAACTGTTTCTTACAATGTGACTTTAGGATATTAAGAGATCAATGTATTAAATATATCCATCAATAGTACAAACAGTATGGATAAATGTTTTTTATTCATTATGTATTTTTATTATGAATCTGTATCCTGGGCATTTTTGTTACCAAAATTATTTAATATAATAAATTCCAAGGTTATTTAATATAACTTAGAAAATAAGTAGTTATTTTACTTATAGAGGAGGGAGCTCTTTTAAAAGCAGTAACATGGTAAAACTAGTCTGCACGGATGTGCAACTAAACTAAGACTTTTCTCATTTCTCTCAATTTTACTCTCATATACTAAGAGGGATCCATGAAAAATTATATACTTACTGGGATAATCAAATTACTCCAAGAGATCTCTGTTAATATATTCTACATATCAGATAATCTTGTGAGTGATTGTTATATTTATTTTTATTCACTAAAGGAGTATGTTAAGCTCATAACTTTAAGATCATCCTAGGAACTTAGTAGGAATCTATCGTCAGCTTATTGTCAGAAGGAGGTAGCTGAACTGTATTTATCCTTTAGAAAGATTTCTCTGGTTAGATAGTGAATAATACAGTAAATCATAGCTTGACCAAGGTCCAAAAACAATTCCTCCAAGGCCCTAAGAAAATCTCTAAGAAACAATATGATGAGGTAAGCAAAATACTAATAGTGGAGAAGTAAAAACTTAGATTTAAAGGATATTAAAGGTTATACTATTAATTTAATAAGTTATTGTGTTTGGGAGAAGTGGGATAGAGTGCTCAAAGGTCACTACCAGCTTTTGCCATGGCCAGTTATTGTCACAGGCATAGACACATCATGGTCTAGTTTATGTAAATGCCTTTGGTGTGTATAAGTGGAAAAACCAGAAAGTGGGCTTTATAACTTACAAAGGAGATCTAAAAGCAGATATAAATTAAGAAGGAGGCAAGACTAAGGATAAAGAAACTAAGAAAGAACCTGTAACATGAAAACAGAAAAGGCCTCAGGCCAAGTTAACGGTGCACATCAATTTATAATGAAGACCCTAGTCCATTGGCTCTTAACAGCTGAATGTTTGCTTGTAATCTCAGAGACATTGTTTCCTTTGAAGGGTGAAAAACAAATTTATATCATGTGAGATATGAATGTCAAGCCAGGATATGAGATAAAAGATAGTATCTAGGACATTCAATATCCAAAATGTACGAATAAGGAAAATAAAAAAATTCATTTTAATTTGTTGATGGATTTTGGCTACTTTTATTTTGTTGAAAAATAAGGCCCATATAGAATTTCAGGGAAAGTAATTTCGATCTGGGGAGAAAAGTAAATAAAACAAAAGAAAGATCAGGTCCTTATTTCTCTTTGATTTCTAATAGAGACAGAATATATAATTATGGATCTCCAAATGACTATATATCTTGAGTTTTCTACCATGTACTAAAGGTTATCTAGCCCACTGGATCATAGAGTTAGACCTAAGACTCTCTTTTCTTCTTGAGTAGAAGTGGTATTAATGCATCTTGAAGATTGCAAACAAGTTAAGTGAACAAATGGCACTTTCTCCAGGCCTTTATCTTTTATTTCTCACTTTTACCTTGATCTCACCTGGAGTTGCAGTGACCCAGAGAAGAAAAGCATCACTAGCCTAACCATGGTTTCTCACATTGTACTGACACCGACATAATACATGGAAAACTGATAGTAATGCAGCACCCAAAGTGAGTTGGTTACATTGAAATTCTTCCAACATGGAAAGGAAGGAATCGATTCCTAAGTTAGGTTCAGTAGGCTTCTCTGCCCAAATGTTTCTGCTTCAACTTCTGTTCATGAATTTATGTGGTCATTTATTCCAAACAGCATCATTATTGCCTGTGGAATGCATAGCAAGTAGATACACATGGAACCCACTTTTATTATGACATACCTCTCCACAAATCCTAATTATTAGATGTGACCGAATTCATAGACCTGAAAAGAGGAATTTCCTATAAAAGTCCAGGTTATGGCACTAGCCGCGTGACAATGTCTTTTAGGACCAATGATTGTGAAACTAAATTCCACCTGTAAGAAGACCAGAGCAGAGATTCTCATGTGACCCTGACTATAATCTCTGCAGCAACCGGCCCTGGGAGTCAGACCACAGTTTTCCCAGCAATGAGTTCAGACGGTTAGGACTTGGGAAACAACTCCCAACTTCCACATTTTGTGCCCCCACTTTCAAATCAGGAAGAACCAGGAAGAGCCGAGTGTCAACCAAGCCCAGTCACAGTAGACACCACACTCCCACTCCTCCAAATAGAGCACCCCGAGGCCCTCCCTTCTGTGGTATGAAGATTTTCCCCTCACTTGACAGGGTTTGGAGCACACTGGTATGGCTGAGTCTGTGGGATGGAAAACTTTGAATCAATAGCCTCCATTCTGTTCTCATTTGTATAGACTTTGTCTTCCTGAAGGCCACAGTGAAACAAAGTTTGTGCTGTGTGTCCCCAGGGAGGGTGCACTGTGCTTATGACGTCTTCTGCACACTTCTGCTAAGGTGCTGAGGGATCTGTGCTGGCCTGGTAAGTCACTCCCTTGGTGTGCAGCTCCTTAGCTTGCTGATCTCAGTTTGATCCTGCAATTTCAGTGTTGGTTCCTGTTTAAGATCTTGGGTAGAAACAGGCCATACCTTTCATCTGCTTCTGCCTCATTTGATGCCCTTGCTTTGTGTTGTGTTATTTAAAAGTACTATTTTTCACAAAGGGAGTCACAAGACTGCCACAGACGCCATAAACTTGGATTTTGTTTTGACCTCACCGACCAGTGAGCTTGCAGTTCTCACCAGATCAGCATCATTTGGACATGGCTGTGTGTCACCTATAAAAGCAGGTGAGTTTTTCCTTCTATTTTAATTTTTGTCCCACATTTTGGCTTTGACCTGAACAGGCCATTATTTCTAGTTTTCTGCTTCCCACGGGGGCAAGCAGGTCTGTTTCTCTGAAGCAAACCATTAAATGGGGCCAGACACACAAAGTGCAAAAGAATCACTTTCGACCAATTTGTTTTTGACTTCTTTCTTGGGGCTGTGCAAGTCTAAATCTTCTCCCAGGAGAAACTCCTGTTTCTTATATGACCTCTCTCTGCAGTCCTGATTCTTGGGCCCATATCTCTAAATGGCATATTTTCATCAAAGATGATTTGCATCTTCAGGGCTCATCTTGGTTCTCATTTGACTTAAAAAATACCATTTATTTTATGAGGCCATAGAAAATAAATGGAGATGATATTTCAGTCCTGATGAGAAACTTTTTTTTTTTTTTAATCGGTATTCAAAGACCTCCAAACCAAATTCTACTCCACAGTTGCTTCTGTAAAAATATCATTTGGGCAAAGCTGTTGGCAATTGGCAAGTAGAAATGAGAAAAATGAGGAAGATGAAGTGGAGGTGGCTTCATAAGAGAGACTATTACCTTCCTCCCAGATAATTCAAGTGTTCCATATATCCTGGGAGCAGACTGGAATTAAAGAACAGCCAAGTGATGGGCTGTGGTCCATCAGAGTCTCTACATGTCCTTATGATAGACACAGTTTGACTCTTGTCATGATGGAACTACTGAAAGCATTTCAGCATCCAGCGTCAGGCCAAATAATCATCTAGAACTTGCAAGAAAGTTAACACAACTGGGGAAAATATAAAAATGTGGAAGAAAGCATAAAACATGTTTTCCCCTAATGAAAATTAGGTTGAATATAATTAAGAATCTGTTGCAGTCACTCACAAAGAGGGCCAGAAGTGATAAAAAAAATTAAAGGAAAACATGTATTTAAGAGTATAAATGAAAATCAGAATCTCATTGTCACCTTGCACAACCCCTTATGCAAAGGAAAGGTCAAGTCCTCAGGAACCTGTGAGGAACTCACATCAGAGATTATTTTGTAAGGAAATTTCTCACTGATCTTCCATAAGCAAGTACATCAAAATTGTAATATTAGGGCCACGGGCTGGTACTTAAAAGTATAGTTGATTCCACACCAATTATGATTTGTAAGTTTATCTTTACAGGTAACATGACAGGAGATAGGAGAGGATCAGATGTTTCCCACATACCGGGGGACATCTATATAACTGATATTTCTCTTAATTTTATGTAAATGTAGATTTCCAGGGCCTCACAAGCATATCGTCATTTTCCCTCACTGCTAGACACCCCACCTCCTATAGTTTTTCTTTCTTTATGCCTTTAAATGTAGAAGCTTCCAAATTTCCTTGCAGAAGAATAACCACAGTTCTGTCTGTGGTTTGTGTTTTCTCAGATGCGTCCTCAATGAACCTCCATGACTGAGACTTTTGACTTAGTCACTTATTTGAGTGGACAAGAAATACTACTAAGATGCTATTAAATGAAAGTGAATTAATTATATCAACAATGATTTGCATCAATAGATCTTTATCAAGTAGGAAATATAAGAATAAAAACATATTGTGGGAATATAAAAGATAAGTTTAATTTTAATAGTTCTTGTAGGTGTTGGCCAATGGGTCAAGGCTTAAGTAAGAAGTGGTACAAAAATCTGAAAAGAGATTTGAAAGTCACCGCTGGAATAGCCGGTAGTTGAAGATATGGAAGTAGATAGTGTCATTCAGATAATATAATCCAGAAAAGGTGAGGATATAAAAACAGTGGCGGTACAAGAGATAACCTGAAGATCAACCTAAAAAAGATGGATGGTGGGAAAAGGTTACATTAAATGAACAGGGAAAGATTGTCCGAAGAGGAAGGCTGCATAAGAATAGGATCACCGGAGTCAGCGGAACGCACAACTTTGAGAAAAAAGGACGGTGGAGCTTGCCAAGTGCTGCAGGTAGTATTAAGTAAGATAAAAATTTAGCTAAGAGGAGATGGCTGATACTATCTGCAGCCTCGTGTTCACTGAAGTGATGAGCGTGAAGGCCGAATTATAATCAGTTGGCAGGTACCTGAGTGACAAGGGAGCAGAAACAGCAAGTAGGACTCATTGCATTCAGAGGTCTGACCAACCTACAAACAAATTAGATCCGTCAAAAGGCAATTCCAAAGGACTATGTACAGTGTACTCATCAATGGTGTATTTTACAGATCCAAAAACACACACCATATAAGAACGTTTAGCCATGTGAGGTCATGAAATATATAAGTAAGGAAAAAACAGACAGATAGGAGACATCTATTTCCGTAGGATTGATCACAGCCAAATTCACAGCTGAAAACGTGAAATCAACCTGAGTGCCCATCAATTGATGAGTACATAAAGAAATGTGACACGCACACACACACACACACACACACACACACACACACACACACACACCATGGAGTACTACTCAGCCGTCCACAGAATGAAATCACATCATTTGCAGCCACTTGGATGAACTTAGCATTATGCTAAGTGAAGCGTCCCAGGAATGCAAAAACAAACACCTCATGTTTTCTCTAATACGTGGGCGCTAAATGATGGGTACCCAGAGTCATAAAGTGATGTGAGGGGCATTCAAACCTCAATAAGGAGAGCATACGAGGAGACTGAGGGATCAAAACTTACTCATCAGGAATGCCATTTTGGTTGACAGGCACACTCACAGCCCAGACTTCAGGATTATACGATCCCTCCATGTAAAATGAACATGTGTACCCAATAATATTTTGAAAGAAAAGTATAACATTTTAAAAAGAAGAAAATAGCAACAAGAAAATAATGGCCTAGAGGAAGCCAGAAAATGCCTCAGACAAGAAGGCAGAACAATAGGCCCAGTGCTTAATGGTTGCTGTCAGATTGAACCTCAGTGTTCCTGGGTGCAGCTGGGCGTTCATTTTTAAGCCCCTGCTGTGTGTAAGACATCACACTTAATTTTTGTATTAGCCTACAAGCCGGGCTTCAGTCTAATGAACACGGCCTGACATCCAGTCCCTAGCCCTGACAGGATTTGATTTATAGCAACTGTCTTTTCTACCTGATGAACATCCACTTTGCCCAGACCAGGATAACGTCACAGACGGCCTCATCAGCAAAATTTTTACACACTTGTCTTTCTTTTGAAACATGCTCTCCACTCTTTTTTATTACTACAATATGAACAGTATTAATATATGAATACTCAACTGATAATTATATGATAGACGTCTCTCTGGTTTGCTTACATGTAGCATTTTCATTGCTATGGCTATTTAAGAATTTTAAATTTTGATTTTTGGATGAGGAATGTTTAATGTAGCTATGATAAGAAAGTAACGTGATGAAAACATATTGTGCAAATGAGATACGTTTTATAAGTGTGGGCTACGGAATTAAAGTAACTGGAAGTCAAGTCATATTTCAAAATTAAAATATGATGTGAAGATGAATTGAATATATGCTGGAGTCTTCTTAATATTCATGTGTTGAAATCGTACCCTCAATATGATGATATTTGGAGATGGCCCTTTGAAAAGTAATTAGGTCACAGGGTGGAGCTCTTCTGAACTGAACTAAACTGATTTAACAGGGAACCTCCTCCCTATATCCACCAAGTGAGGGCGCTGTCACTGTCAGAAGAATGGGGTCCATGAACCAGGAAGCAAACTCTCACCAGATTTTAATTTTTCCAGCACCCTCCTAGTGGCCTTTTCAGCTTCTTGAACTATGAGAAATAAATTTTTAGTGTTTATAAGTCACTTAGTCTATGATCGTTTTTTATAGAAGCCATTTTTTTTTAAATCTGATTGCTTAATAAATATCTTTATCAGGGAAATAATTGTTATTACGTTCACACAAAAATTCTGCTGCAAAAAAAATAGGCTTGGAAAGTATTTCTTCAGCAGTGAAATCTGTATAATAATACATGTTCAAAAGTAAAATATCATGATTGGAGTTAAAGGTCAACTATGTCAGAAATATTTGTAAAATGTTAAAAATATATAAGCAAAAATGGTAAACACAGAGGATTAGTGAAGTACAGGTATGGCCAGCAGAGGACTGCCAGTGGTACCATGGAGAACTCATAGAAAAATCAATATGCTAATCATGATAAGACCGTATCAAGTGTCTCAGACTTTAAGCATATACATTTCCAGAATAATGGCCATATAGAATAAAAAGCTATTCTGCAGTGTATTTTTAGGATATATTTAGACAATAAAGATAAGAGTAGGCCTTAAAACCTCTCAGAAAGGGTGAAATAAAATAACACAAGTGACATGTTAATTTGGAAATGAAAGTTTCATCCAATGTCTTAGTACCAGTGCTCATTCTAGAAAGGAAGTGGAAAAGGGCTGCAAAAATTCTGAGAGTAAAAGAGAAATGTGAACTCTGTAACTTAGCCAACTTATCTATAAAGTGTTAGGGGAAAGCAAATATATTCTCAAGGCTTCAAGATCTCAGAAATGGTACCTCTGTGTCTCCTTTCTGAAGAAGACGCTGCAGAAGATGTCTCACCAGAACAAATGCGGGCAGTTTCCAGGGGGGTGGCAGAGGGAACTTCAAGGTCATATTTATTTAAAACCTGGAGATACCAGTTTTGATCCTTATGAAGTCATGTTGTGCAAAGAGAATTTTTTTTTTCTCTCTTTCATTCTTAAAAATTCACTGCCATGTTTCCTCCTAGGTCTGGTCCCAGCGACTGGACTGTTTCCTCGCAGGTTTGGGTTTTTTTTTTTTTTTTTGAGACAGAGCCTCAAGCTGTCCCCTGGATGGAGTACTGTGGTATCACAGCTCACAGCAACCTCCATTTCCTGGGCTCAAGCGAGTCTCCTGCCTCAGCCTCCCAAGTAGCTGGGACCACAGGCACCCACCACAATGCCTGGCTATTTTTTGGTTGCAGCCTTCATTGTTGTTTGGCGGGCCCGGGGCTGAATTTGAACCCACCACCTTAGATGTATGAGGCTGGCGCCTTAGCCACTTGAGTCACAGGCGCAGAGCCCTTCCTTGCAGGTTTTCCCTAGGTCACTCTTTCCTCCTGGCTTCCCAGTTAGGGGGAGATAGTTTTATACCTCCTGTTTTCTTCTTTCCACCTTAGGCCACTTATTTCTCATTAATATTGAAGTTTGAAAAAAATGAGTATTATAAATATTAATGTAGTTAGTCTACTTCTTTGTCAGTCTTTAATTTATCAATTGACAAAAATAGACTTATGCTCCAGAGGAAGTAATGTGTGCTCACAGAGACCCTGAACTCTGTGGCGGTCGTGTGCTCCGCATTTGAATCTTGCTTGTGATACTAACTGCCCATAAGTCCTTGGATGAATTTCTTAATCTCTCTTAGTTTAGTGCTCTTATTGCCATTTGG
>CAUYQV010154577.1:0-23028 GCA_963574575.1 Galagoides demidoff | reverse complement strand
ACCAAGGAATGACAAAGGAGATACGTCAGAAGATGCCATTCATTAAAAAATGGCTGAAATGTCAGAAATAGAATTCAGAATATGGATGGCAAAAAAGATGAATAAAATGAAGGAAAAGATGGAAATTGAAATCCAAAGAGTTGTACAAAAATTGTCTCAAGAAATGAATGATTCCAAAGACAAAATCACCAAAGATACAGACATAATTAGAAAGGAGATAGCAGAGCTGAAGGAAATGAAAAAGTTATTCAAGGAGCTCAAAAATACAGTAGAAACTTTCAGTAATAGAGTTGAACAGGCAGAAGAAAGGATCTCTGAAAAAGAAGACAAAGCTTTTGAATGTTCTCGAACACTCAAAGAGGCAGACAAATGGAGAGCTAAAACTAATTATTCCCTGAGAGAGTTGTAGGATCGCTCCAAAATATCAAACATTCATCTTATAGGAATTCCTGAAGGAGAAGAGGATGGTCCTAAAGGTACTAACAGCTCTACTCCAAGAGATTATGGAGGAGAATTTCCTAAGCATTGCAAGGGATACAGAAATATAGATAGTAGACAGTTTCAGAACCCCAGCAATACTCAATCCAAATAAAGCATCTCCTAGACACATTGTGATTAACTTTGCAAAGTTAAGATTAAGAAGAAAATTCTACAAGCAGCCAGGCATAAGGAAAGCATTACCTACAAAGGGAGAAATATTAGAATGACTTCAGATCTCTCAGCTGAAACCTTTCAAGCCATAAGAGGATGGTCATCAAGCTTCAATCTCCTAAAACAAAACAACTTTCAGCCCAGGATCCTGTGCCCAGCTAAAATGAGTTTCACTTGTGATGGACAAAACAAATACTTTACATACACATGTTGAAGAAATTTGCCATAACTAAACCAGCTCTCTAAGATATTCTCAGACACATCCTCCATAATGATCAGCACAATGGTCACCAGCAAAGTAAACTCACCCAGAAATTTTTGAGCAAAACTTAACTTCCACAGTGGTGAAAGGATTAAAAATATCCATTGGACATTTGAAAAACATGACACAATCATGATTATCAATTATCTCAATTAATGTGAATGGCTTAAGTTGTCCTCTAAATAGGCACAGGTTGATGACTGGATACATAAACTCAGACAAGGTATCTGTTGTATACAGGAGTCTTATCTTACATTGAAGGATAAAAATAGACTCAGGGTGAAGGGATGGACATCTATAATACAGGCAAATTAAAATCAGAAAAAAGCAGGGGTTGCAATATTATTTGCAGATACAATAGGTTTTAAACCAACAAAGATAAGGATGGTCACTACATATTTATCAAGGGAAACACTCAACATGAAGAATTTTTGATAATTAACATTTATGCACCCTACCAGAATGCTCCTCAATTTATAAAGCAAACACTGACGGATATGAACAACTTGGTATCTTCCAGAACTTATGATAACTGGAGATTTTAACACTGCTTTGGCAGTTTTGGATAGCTCCTGCAAGAAGACACTAAATAAAGAAATATTAGACTTAAACTTGACCCTGGAACAAATGGACTTAACAGACATCTACAGAACATTTCATCCTGAAAAAAAGAAACACACATTCTTCTCATCAGCACATAGATCCTCCTCCAAAATGGATCATCTCTTAGGACAAAAGTCTAACTTCAGCAAATTCAAAAGAATAAAAATTATTCCTTTTATCTTCTTGGACCATCATGGAATAAAAGTTGAACTCAACAGCATCAGAAATTTTCATACTCAAACAAAGTGAGGGAAACCAAATAACGTTAGGCTGAATGATATTTGAGCCAAAGATGAGATTAAGAAGAAAATTACCAAATTTTTAGAACAAAATGATAAAGAAGACACAAATTATCAAAACCTGTGGGATACTGCAAAGGCAGTCTTATGAGAGAAATTTATATCATTGGAAGCCTTCATCAAGAAAACAGAAAGTGAGGAAGCCAACAACTTAATGAAACATCTCAAGCAACCGGAAAAGGAAGAACATTCCAACCCCAAATACAGCAGAAGAAAAGAAACAACCAAAATCATGGCAGAATTAAAAGAAATTGAAAACAAAAGAATCATTCAGAAGAATGAAATCATTCAATGAAACATGAATGAATCATTCAATGAAAGAAAAAGTTGGTTTTTGGAGATGAGCAATAAAATTGATAAAACTTTGGCTAACCTAAACAGAAACAGAAAAGTAAAATCTCTAATACTAACAATCAAAAATGAAAAAGGAGAAATAACAACAGACACCTCAGAAATAAAAAAAATTCTCAATGATTACTACAAAAAAATCCATTCTCAGAAATATAAAAATCTGGTGGAAATGGACCAATAGCTAGAAGCATCCCACTTTCCTACACTCAGCCAGAATTAGACATTCTGAATAGACCTATATCAAGCACTGAAATAGCATCAACTATATGAAATCTCTCAAAAAAGAAAACTCCAGGACCAGATAGCTTCACATCAGAATTCTACCAAACCTTAAAAAAGGAAATAGTACTTATATTACATAACCTTTTCCAAAACATAGAAAAAATAAGGAATAATTACCAACACATTCTATGAAACAAATATCACCCTGATCCCCCAAACTAGGAAAATATCCAACAAAGAAAGAAAACTATAGACCAATATCATTAATATCAATGCTAAAATATTCAATAAGATCTTAGCAAACAGAATTCAACAACATCAAAAAAAGTATATGCCATATCCTATGGTTACAAGGCTGGTTCAACATACATAAATCTATAAATATAATACATCACATAAACAAAATAAAAAACAGACCATATGATTCTCTCAATTGATGTAAAAAAAATCTTTTTGTAATATCTAGCATCCTTTAATGACCAGAATACTTAAGAAAATAGGCTTCGAAGGGTCATTTCTTAAACTGATAGAGACCATCCACAGAAAACCCAAAACCATTACCATAGTGCATGAAGTAAAATTGAAAACATTTCCACTCAGATCTGGAACTAGGCAAGGATTTCCACCGTCTCCACTTCTATTCAACATAGTAATGGAAATCTTAGGCATTGCAACCAGGCAAGAGAAGGAAATCAAAATCCAAAAGGGTAGAAGGGTATCCAAATAGGGTCAAGGAGATCAAACTCTCACACTTTGCAGATGATTTGTTCCTATATCTGGAAAACCCCAGGGACTCAACTACAAAAATCTTAGAAGTAAGTGATAAAGGAATACAGCAGCATCTCAGGATACAAAATCAATACTTACAGATCAGTAGCTTTTATATATGCCAACAATAGTCATGCTGAAAATATAGTCAAGGACTCTATTCCTTTAACAGTAGTGCCAAAGAAGACAAAATATCTGGGAATTTACCTAACAAAGGACATGAAAGGTCTCTTTAAAGAAAGTTATGAAACTCTGAGAAAAGAAATAGCTGAAGATCTTAACAAAAACAAACCATACTGATGGCTGGGAAGAATCAACATTGTTAAAATGTCCATACTACCGAAAGCAATCTACAGATTTAATGCAATCCCTATTAAAGCACCATTGTCAAACTTTAAAGATCTTGAAAAAATAATACTTCATAATGTATGGAATTAGAAAAGCCTCAAATAGCCAATATATTACTCAGAAATAAAAATAATTCAGGAGCTATTATGTTATGAGACATCAGGCTATATTATAAATCTATAGTGATCAAAACAGTTTGGTACTGGCACAAAAATGAGAGGTAGATGTATGGAACAAAATAGAGAACAAAGAGTTGAACCAAGCCACTTATCATTTGGTCTTTGATAAGCCTATCAGAAATCATTGAGAGAAAAATTCCCTAATTTACAAATGGTGTTGGGTTAACTGGCTGGTGACCTGTAGACAACTCAAACTGGACCCTCACCTTTCACCATTAACAAAAATTGATTCTCACTGGATAAAAGATTTTTTATTTAATACATGAAACTATAGAAATACTAGAAGAGAGTACTTGAAGAAATCAACCTGGGAGAATCTTTTATGAGGAGGACCCACCTGGCAACTGGAGCAACACCAAAAATATATTACTGAGATTGGATCAAACTAAAAAGCTTTTGCACAGACAAAAGTACAGTAAGTAAAGCTAATAGACAGCCTTCAGAATGGGAGAAGATTTTTGCAGGTTATCCTTCCGACAAAGGTCTGATAACTAGAATCCATAGAGAATTCAAATTTATCAATAAGAACAGAACAAATAATCCCATTTCTATGTGGGCAAGAGACTGGAACAGAACCTTCTCTGAAGAAGATAGATGCATGTCCTATAAACACATGAAAAATGCTCATAATCTTTAATCATCAAATAAATGCAAATTAAAACCACTTTGAGATATCATCTAACTTTAGTAAGATTAACCCACATAATAAAATCCTGAAACTAAAGAAGTTGGCCTGGATGCTAAAAGAAGGGAACACTTTTACACTGCTGGTAGGAATGTAAGCTAATTCAGGCTTTTTGGAAAGAAGTTTGGAAAATATTCAAAGAACTAAAAGCAGACCTACCACTCAATCCTGCAATTGGTCTACTAGGTATATAACCAGATGATCAAAAATAATTTTTCAACAAAGACATTTGCACCAGAATGTTTATTGAAGTCCAATTCATAATTGCCATGTCATGGAAAAAGCCCAAGTACCCACTGACTCATGAATGGATTAACAAATGTGGTATGTGTATACCATGGAATATTATGCAGTAATAAAAAAGATGGAGACTTCACATCTTTTATGTTTACCTGGATGGAGCTGGAACATATTTTTCTTAGTAAAGTATCTCAAAAATGGAAGAATAAGTATCCAATGTAGTGAATACTACTATGGCATCAATATATGATCACACATTCATACAAATGGTAAAACAACTATAGTCCAGAAAGAAGGAGGAAAAAGGAAGGAGGGGGGAGGGGAGGGAAGGGAAAATGAGGGAGGCTGTTTGGTGGGACCTCACCTAATGTGCATAATGCAATGGTATATTTCATAACTATTAACAATAGAATATAAATGTCGTGGCTCGGCGCCTGTGGCTCAAGCAGCTAAGGCGCCAGCCACATACACCTAAGGTGGTGGGTTCAAATCCAGCCCAGGCCGCCAAACAATAATGATGGCTGCAACCAAAAAATGGCTGGGTGTTGTGGTGGGCGCCTATGGTCCCAGCTACTTGAGAGGCGGAGGCAGGAGACTCGCTTGAGCCCAGGAGATGGAGGTTGCTGTGAGCTGTGATGTCACAGCACTCTACCCAGGGGGAAAGCTTGAGGCTCTGTCTCAAAAAAAAAAAAAAGAAGATCTGCAGCAGTGAGGGGAAGGGCATTCCAGGGCTTGGATGTTTATGGCACAGCAGGGAGGCTAGTAGGGCTGTGCTGGGAGTGAGGGAGAGGGAAGGCTAAGGGAAATGGGGGTGGTCAGGAGATCATTCGGGGTGCCAGGAGTCAGAGGGAGGACTTAGGCTTTTTCTCTCAGTGAGATAGGAGGTTTTGAGCAGAGGAGAGACATGATCCAATTAGGTTCTGACAGGATCTTTCTGGCAGCTTTGCAGAATAATTCAAAGGAGGCCCAGGGTAGGGAGTCAGGGAGGAGGCCACAGCAGTGAGCCCAGGAGAGATGTAGTAGCCTGGGCCAGGCTGAGGGGTCCATGAGATATAGTTGGACCTGTGCATATTTACATAGGGAGTTGTCTGGTCCTCAGTTTTGTAATTTAATCTCTACATTAGACTAAGAGTATTCAGGGGGGAACTGAAGAACGAGGCATCCCCTGAGCTCCGTTGTGTGTTCAGAGTTTGTGGTGTGTGTGGTGTAAGGACAGAGGCACAGTGTGTGAAGCAGCAGGCAGCATTCATGGTTGGAAGTGTGAGTTTGAGATGAAGGGATGTTGGTGCTGGATGGTTAGATGGGTTGGTGTAGGGGACATTTGGCTCACCTGACCATTTCTCCATTTATGGGTCCCTCCCATGGGATCCGTATCACCTCAAGAATTGTATTGGTCAGACTTTTCAGTTGTAATTACAGATACCGTCTTGGACCAACAGTGATTTAAGTGGAAGGAAACCTTATTATTCTACATAATAGACACAAATTATATCATCATACATAATAAGAAGTCTAGCAAAAGGAAGGTGTGGTTAGTTTGCTAGAGCTGGGTGGCTTAGAACAGCAGAAGTTTATTCTCCCAAAGTTCTGGAGGCCTAAGTTCAGCATCAGTCTCAGCAGAGCCATGCCGTCTCTGAGGCTCTGGGCAGAACCTTCCTGCATCAGTATCAGAGTCACACTGTCTCTGAGACTCAGGGCAGAACCCTTCCTCACCTTCCTCCCAGCTTCTGGTGGTGGCCTTGGTTTGTAGCCTTCTCAGTCCAATCTCTGCTTCCCTCTTCACATTGTCTTTCCTTTGTGTGGGTATCTGCATCTACATAATCCTCCCACCCTCCATTTTTTAATGTTTAAGCATCAGGGTCTCACTCTGACATCAGGCTGGAGTGCACTGTCATGGTCACAGCTCAGGGCAGCCTTGAACTGCTGGGCTCAAGCAGTCCTTCTGCCTCAGCCCCCCAAGTACTCCTGGGACTGTAGGTGCCCACCATAATGCCTGGTTAATTTTTCTACTTATTTATTTATTTATGTTTTGGTAGAGATAGGGACCCTATGTTGGTTAGCCTGGTCTTGAAGTCCTTGGGCTCAAATGATCCTCTCTGTGTCCCAAAGTGCTGGGATTATAGGTGTGAGCTGCCCCACTCAGCCACATTTTAAGGCACTAGACATAATGGATGATGATCTCATCTTAATTTGGTTGAATATTTTATTAAGAAAACACTACAAGGAATGCTGTCAGGTTAAAGTTAAGTTTATTTTCAAGGATTGCTATCACATGTAATAAATTATCTGGACACTGGAAACACACACTGTATCATTCCTTCAGTCTACGGATACTTACTGGTACCATTTGTGTGTATGTGTGTGAGTGTGCTGGGAACTACTGGTGTTTTTATCTTGTGGAAACTTTGCGTCTGGCCTTAGTGTGGTAGCCGTGCCTCCGAATGTCCATGTCCCCCCTCGCCTGTGCTTACCACATGTTACAGGGCACCTCTAGTGGGCTCAGAGTACTAGAGGTTGAACTCATCTCCTACTTAGAAGTAAATATACTCTCATGTCCTCAAAAGAATTTTTGGAATTTACTCCTATCATGGCAGTTCATCACTGGAAGGGATTAGGCGTTTACATTGCAGGCTTGGGGAGTACTCTGGATCATTCACAGACATTTAACAAGCATACTTGTTTATCCTTTACTTTTGTCCTGTTGCTAAAGCAACCCTTTTTTCATGGTGAAATAAAACCCGTTGAATATTCTTCAGAGACAGAAGGGATATGAATAAAATAGTTAATTACAAACCAGTAATTATAATATCCTGTTAGCCAAGTTTTCTATTTTGGGGTTTGGAATTCAAGAGCCATATTTATAAAATCTAAATTCAGTAGCTCCACAGAACCCTTTTTAGTTATGTGTTTCTCCATCCTCTCATAGACCTTAGTGGGGAAATTGATTCTGAGTAGTTAGGGTTGTAAGAGAAAGATGGGACCGGCTTTTGGGTGGCTCAGACATTCCCTTGTGATCCTTCTTGGGAAGGAGCACAAGGCCGCTCACCCTCCTTATTTTTGCCAAGAGGCACCTGCACTGTGACCCATGTGATGGGTTGAATTACAATGCTGTTTCTGTAATTACGACAGGTAGGGAACAGCACATGCTTCAGCCTACTGCATCGCTGTAAGTGGCCAGTCTGGGGGGACCCTGGGCCCTGGTGGTCTGCAGTGGCAGGGGAAGGAAGCAGACCTGAATGCTGTCCTGTGGCCATGGCTCAGGCTGCTATGTCTGCGCTGGCTCGTCACAGGTGTAAGTGCCGTTTCCCTTCTCCTTCCCTCCAAGAGAGTGTTGTGTCTTTGGCTGCCAGAGTGTGAGTCTCTCTTGGTGTAGGGGAGAAATGCCAGACTTCTGTTTCCTACTGGTCTGAGACTGGCTCATTTGAGGGGGGGGAATTTCATGGTGAAGATGACCACAGATGTCTGCAGACAGAGGCCTTGCCACAGTCAGCGCCTTTAGATGGACCTTGTCGGCCTGGAACACAAGAGGCACAGTGGCGATCATGATGGACCCTTTGCCAGATTTTGTGGGACCCACAAACTCTTTTAAGCCCTTATACTCCACATGACATGTAATTTCTCACCAGATGTCCAGGTGGAGGCTTAGAGGTATTTCATTTAGAAAAAAACAAAACAGAAAAACCCAGAGGTATTTGGTGTTGCTGAGCCTTGTCCAGCCACCATGTCCCAGTCACCTCTCTCTGTTCTCTGTCTTCCCTGGCTGGTAGCAAATACTGCATCTGCAATGCAGAGAGCCTTTTTCTGGGCAGGGCTCTACTGCAACCAAAATACATCATTTTTAAGAAACAAAAATCTAGACAGGGAGGTTGGATGCTTTCTGGAGAGGAGACCTCCTGTGTGCTGCAGATCTGTAATGGACAGATGTGGCCATGGTGCCTGCGGGAGAGCAGAGGCCTGGGGAGGCCTCGTCAGACCCTCTGGGCAGGCTTCCGTGCTGGGCAGCTTTGGGTGCATTGCCAGGCAGGTGGAGAGTGATGATAAGAAGCCTCTCCCATGGGAAATGCAGAGGCAGGAGAGGGAGCGTGTGCAGTACCCAGCCCAGCACAAACAGGGCTGTCAGTCTCCCCTTCCTCCTGTGGGGGCTCCAGGAGCATGGAAGAGCATTTACTGCTCACGTCTTTGAGTGGTAAACATTTAGTCCATTTGGAGAGTTGAGAATCTTGGCTGTGATCTTTGTCTTGCTATTTAATCCTTTTATTTATTTTCTGTGAAATGCCAGTGGAATTTGTATAAAAGTATTTCAAGCTGAGAATTGCTTTTTATTCCTGAGGAGAGCCCAGATTTTGTAGACTTTTAAATCTGGTCGGGGTAAGTTCTGTCGCCACTGTATGCTTTTTGCGTTAAAACCAGATCAGTTTGTGTTTGCTAGTGTAGCATATACAGAAAGTTTTGAGAAACTGGAACTCAGACATAAGCCTTGGCTTAGCTAATTTAATTTGGACAACCCATTTGTCCAAGTGAGAGTCCAGTTTCTGGTTAGACGACGCTGCAGGTTGGCACGCCAGTGGCCAGCAGTCTGCCTGCACTTGCAGCTTCTCTCAGTAGTTGGTAGAACAGCTGGTGTTGAAATTACTCAAACGAGTGTGTGGGACGCGCCACTTTCATGTGTCTGCCAGTAGGAAGGTAGGATCGTGTTTTCTGCCTGTGATTCTGAATAAATGCCTAAATCATCAAAGGAATTATTTATTAGTTTTGTTATTTATTTTTTTTTTTTAAGACAGAATCTCACTCTTTGGGCCTGGGCAGAGTGCTATGGTGTCATAGTTCACAGCAACCTCAAACTCCTGGGCTCAAGTGATCCTCCTGCCTCAGCCTCCCAAGTAGCTAGGACTACAGATGCCCACCACAAGCATGGCTAGTTTTTCTAATTTTTAGTAGAGACGGGTTTTCCCTCTTGTTCAGGCTGGTCTTCAACACGTGAGCTCAAGCAATCCACCTGCCTCAGCCTCCCAGAGTACTGGGATTACAGGTATGAGCACCGCACCTGGCCCAAGTGAATTTTTTAGTAGTGTGTGTCAGCCATGAATATGACAAATTAGAAAGCACCATCCCTTTGTATACAAAGGTTTTAACTAGATTTTAATGCAGAATATACTTAAGATACATTTGACGGTTTTTGTATACACAGGTCACTTCTTGAATTTGTTGATTAACAGTGATGTTTCCTGACTAAAATATTTTCTCTAGGTCACAGTTTAGTAAAATAAATTCAAAATTGTTTGCCATAATATAGGATCACAATGAAAAACAGGGGTGCACATGACTTCAATTAGGCAGGAGTGAGTCCAAGAGATCTAGCGTGCAGTGTGGTGACTATAGTTAATGACAATATATCCTTAAAATTGCTAAGTAGATTTTAAGTGTTTACACCACAAAAAACAAGTATGCCTGGTAATGTGTATGCTACTTATCTCTATTTAGCTTTTCTATGTTGTACACATATTTCAAAACAACGAGTTTCACCTGATAAGTATATACCATTTTCATCTTTAAGTTAAAAAAATTAAAAATGGAGTCTTTCATACAGCTTTTTGCCTTCCACCCCCAGTTTGGCTCTCCCAGGCCTGCCCTAGTTTGCTTTGTTCTGTCAACTCCCAGACCTCTGCTGGTCCTCCTTGGCCCTTGTCAGGATGGAAGGTAGCCCTCACACCACACCTGCCCACTTTCCAATGACCAAAAGCTTATCACATGAAACTCTGAAAGATGTCAAATGTTGATGGTTGGTTTGAGAGTTTGGAGTATCAGCAAAGAATCTGGTTAACAGGTAGTGGGCATTCAGAGTAGTTTTGTGTTTTTTTTTTTTTTTTTGATACAGAGTCTCACTCTGTCCCCTTGGATAGAGTGCTATGGCATCATAGCTCACAGCAACCTCAAACTCTTGGGCTCAGGGGATCCTCTTGCCTCAGACTCCCGAGTAGTTGGGACTGCAGGTGCCAGCTACAACACCCAGCTAGTTTTTTTTTTTAGTAGAGACGGGGTCTCACTCTTGCTCGGGCTGATCTTGAACTCCTGAGCTCAAGCAATCCACCTGCTTTGGCCTCCCAGAGCATTGGGATTATAAACGTGAGCAACCTCCCCCAGCCCAGAGTGTTTTTATTGAAGCAATCATTGGGAGGTAAAACCGCCAGTGCCTCTCCCCTCCCTCCCTATCTTCTTAAGGAGAGACTGTCACACTGTAAGGAATTTGCAAAGGCAGGAGTAAACAGGGGCCATTGTGGGTAGAAGACCCTGCAGGAACCTCCACTCTTCCACTAGCAGCTGGAGATAGTAAGAGCCACAGTGAAGGCAGGTGCACCCTCCTCCCTTCTCACTGTCATTCGCCCCAGGCACAGGGAGCATCACTGTGGGGTGGATCTGCGTTTGAACTCTGAAATGCTAACACAGGATCCAGGGCAGGGCTCAAAGAAAAGGCTGGGGAGCTATTTGGCCAGACCCTTTGTTACAACAGAGTTTTTTGCCGTATCCCAAAATGAAAGCCATAGAAAGTCCACTATATTCTTTTCTTTTCTCCTTCCTTCCTTCCTCCCTCCCTCCCTCTCTCTCTCTTTCTTTCTTTTCTTTTTTTTTTTAATAAGACAGAGTCTCACTCTTGCCTTGGGTCATCACAGCTAACAGCAACCTCACACTCTTGGGCTCAGGGGATCCTCTTGCCTCAGTCTCCCAGGTATACACTGCAGGTGCCTGCCACCTTGCCCAGCTAGTCTTTTTGTATTTTTCATAGAGACAGGATCTTGCCGTGCCTATCCTTGGACAGCTGTGTGCACATGGGCGCACACACACCTGCATTTGACCCCTGTACCCTCACATACCCAACTCTGTGTGAACTTCTGCCATCCGCAGCTCTTGTGAGCGTATGTGCTCACAGATCCTTGATTGGACATGCATGAGGTTTTTGTTTTCCAGGTTAGAGAATCCCTGGGAAGACTCAGATAGGCCTGTTTCATGCCATGGTCCTGTCCTTGGACTAGTTACAGTGGCCTGGGGATTAGAAAGAGTAGGATGGAAAGTTCCAAGTAGAACCACATGGAATGAAGGAGAATTTATAAGAAGACTAGAATTTGAGGCAGATAAAACAATACATATCATTTGAGTAATACAGTTTTACCCAGTTATTTTTATTTATATTTGTTTATTTTTTAATATTATTATTATTGAGACAGAGTCTTACTATGTCGTCCTTGGTAGAAGTGCTGTGGTGTCACAGCTCACAACAGCCCCAAAGTCTTGGGCTTAAGTGATTCTCTTGCCTCAACCTTGCAAGTAACTGGGACTATAGGAGCCCACCACAATGCCTGGCTATTTTTTTGTTGCAGTTGTCATTGCTGTTTTTAGCTGGTTCGGGCCAGTTTTGAACCTGACAGCCTGGGTATATGTGGCCGGCACCCTACCCACTAATTTTTAATGGCTATATGTTACTCTATTTTATGAACATAATCTATATAAGCATTCTGCTGTTGATGGAGTTTAGATCCATTTATTTTTATTTTGCTATTTGAGACACAAAAATGTGATTTTTAAATGCAGACACCCATAATTAAGTGAATCACAGAAGAACTTTGGCATATAGCATTTCGTAGTAGGCTTCTCCTCCGATGTCTGGATGTAGAGTTCTGCGCAGTGAGGCCTTTGGGCTTAATTTGCTTGTGTCTGATGAGGAAGTTTCATTTGGCTCATCTTAGGGACTCTGATTTTACATCTTTATTTTTGGGTTCCTTTACCATTTGAAACTGGCTTGTTATCTTTAAAGTGGGCACAAGGCCATGGTGCCAGATGGGCCTGACTGTAGGCTTGCTAGGCGGGAATGTGTCACTCTCACCCAGGAACAGCAGCTGAGTTTCTACTGGGCGTGGTGAGCCAAGAGCATGAGCATCACTGTTTAGAAGGACGGGGGCAGCTCTTCCAACTCAGCTTTTTTTTTTTTTTTTTTTTTTTTTTGGTGAGCCCTTAACATTGAGACTGCACCTTCTCATTTTGAAGAACTTAAGTATCCATGTTTATAGAGTGAAATCTCAGGTGTTGAAAAACGATACTGCTGCCCACCCAACATCAGGGAGGCTCCCTGTCAGATCACAACCTGCCGTGTATTGTCCAGCACGTCCCTTCCCTAGGAAGCCGGCTCCTGTTTTTGTTTTTCTTTTTTGAGACAGAGTCTCACTATGTCACCCTTAGTACAGTGTGGTGTTGTTACAGCTCACAGCAACCTCAAATTCTTGGGCTTAAGCGATTCTCTTGCCTCAGCCTCACGTGTAGCTGTGACTACAGGTGTCTGCCAGAATGCCCGGCTACTTTTTGGTTGCAGTTGTCATTGTTGTTTAGCTGGCCCTCAGTGGCAGGGAGATGGAGTTTGTCTTCTTCACCTACGGCAGCACCTGGGATTTCAGAGAAGCTCAGTGACTGTGTGTTGGATGTTTGGTCTCTGCAAGGCTGATGTGGGCTGAGAGGGCTCAGGCAGGATCTGCACTGACTTCTTGTTGGAATGAAATTGTCATTTAAATCAGGCCTAATTGTCGTCCTCTTAGCAGAGAACCCAGGATGGCTGTGGGAATGGAGGCCTCTGTGAGTCAGAGGGGGCCCTTGGAGAATCCACAGGGCAGAGGGCTTAGCTTGAGTTTGAGGACGCTAGAATGAGTTTGAAAGGGTAGGCCCTTGAAATTTTATGCAGAACCTTGTTGTGTATGTGGTGTGTGTGAGTGTATGTTCACTTTTCTGGAGAGAGTAGTGCGGCTTCCAACAGTTTCTCTGCAGCCCACAAAGAACTGTGGTTGCAAGACTAGCTGGTCTGTGGCAGACGCTTTCTGTTGGCACCTCACTGATCGATGCTGTGCCTTGGGAAGGAAGTGAGGCAGGTGATCTTGGGAAATACTTCAGGAATAAAGTAGAATAGTAAGATCTGTATTTCTTTCTACACAGGACTAAATTTCAGTGAGGGAGAATGAAAAAGATTTTGTTAGATAACTGGGGTCACCACAGGGAAGAGAATGGGTTGATTGTCTGGGGTTATTTCTCTAGGAATGTTTTAGACCAGCAATTTTCAACCCGTGTGCCATGTGAGGATGTTAAGCATGCTGTGAAAATTTTTAAAGATCATTAATTAAATTAGTTTCAAAAGAAGTTCAAAGCACAGTAAGCATTTTCTTTTTTTTTTTTTTTTGGATTAACATAATTGAAGTGTGCTGTGGAAGTTTAACCACAGGTTCAAGTGTGCTGTGAGATAAGAAAGGTTGAGAGAAACTGTTTTAGCCAGTTTGTTTTTCCAAGGACTTCTCAGCTGAGGAGAGGGCTGTCTGCGTCATTTCTCAGGGTTCTTTTCCCGTCGGATGGTCATTTTAATGCGACATCTCGCTGACTGATGAGAAAATGTCCTGAGACCCAGCGAAGGTTGGGTTGGTGAGACAGTGTGAAGGGTCACATGCAGGTGACAAGTAGGTGGGTCCCCGATTGTGGAGCGATGAGGGCTTTGGCCTGGACCACGAGGAATTCCAATACTTAGACACTCAGGAGAGTAGGCTAAGCCAGCGCAGGAGACCAGCAAAGGGTTGCCAAATTTTTTTGGGGGGGGGGGAGGGGTGCGTACGGGAGAAGAAGATTATGGTGTCAAGGAAGTCAAAAGTGAAAAATGTCACCAGGAGGAAAGTGTCACCACCCAGGTTGACGAGCCCTGAGATGTCAGGGAAATAGACGAGACTATCCTGTGGCTCCCATGTCTGGAGGTTGTTGATGACCATTTCAGGATGGGTTTTGTGGAAGACATGGGAGGGAGCCAGGCAGGAATGACGGGACAGAGTGGCCCAGGTGCCCCAGCAGTGCCGGGACTGCCAGAGCACAGCGTGTGCTGGTGGGAGGTCTTGGATTGGATGGAGGGGTGCCTGGCTGCCGGGCTACCTCAGGGTTCTGTACAGGAGGTGATACAGGGTTGCACTTGTCTTGTATGTGGGCAGGTGAGGAGAAGGGAGAAAGATTTGGAGAGTCAGAGGCTGCCCAAGAAAATCACTGTCTTCTAGAGGTCCCAGGGGACTCCCAGGGCCACCTTACTTGTGACCGAGGAGAGTTGTGACACTGTTTTTCTTTTCTTTTCCTTTTTTAACCATGTGATTGAGGTGTTGGCAAGAACCTTTCATTTCATTCTATAGACATGCTTTTTTAAGTGCAGCATTATATCAGAGACATGGAATTTTAATTTTACTTCTTGCATCCAAGCTTGAGCAATCAATTCTTGCCCTTCAGCGTATAGACTGTACCTTTCTCCTGCCATAGTGTATTAAATCTACCCATTAGAAACATTTGGATTCAATAAATACAGAATTGATTAGCTCATTCTTGAAATGTTATTTAAACTTATTCTTTTTAGAGTTGCAGAACTTACTTTCATACTTACCAAAGAGCGTACATGTTAGGAAAGGAAGTCTTATTTCTGTTTCTTCACTTTCTGTTTGTGGTTAGGATTTCATTTTTGTTTTCTGGGTGTATAGTTCCATGTTTTAATACATGGATGGATTTCTGTTAACCACCACTAGAATAAGGGCAGAGAACAGTGGCAGAATCTCATGCAGCTAACTGGCTCTACGCAGTCCTTGCCCACCATCAACCTATGTGTTTTCCACACTACAGCTTTGCCTTTTTTTTTCTTGTTTTGAGATAAGGTTTCAGTCTCTCAGGCTGGATTACAGTGGCATACGCCATCAGAGGTCACTGCAGCCTCCAACTCCAGCTCAAGCAGTTCTCCTACCTCAGCCTCTGCAGTGGCTGAGACTATAGGTAGACACTACTTCGCCTGGCTATTTGTGAAATTTGTGGAAATAGGGTCTTGCTGTGTTGTCCAGGCTGGCCTCAAACTCACAGCCTCAAGTGATACTCTTGCCTCAGCCTCCCAAGTGCTGTATCATAGGCGTGAGCCACTGCTTCTGGCCTGCAGTTTTGCCTTTTTGAGAATAGCATGAACGGAGTCATACAGAATGTAACTGTCGAGACTAGCCTCTTTCACTCAGCACATGCCTCTGAGATCATCCGTGTCATTGCATGTGTCTGTAGTTCATCCCTTTTAATTCCCTTGTAGTAAACCTTTGAAGAGCCACATCACATCTATCACCATTCATGTACCTCTTCAAAGACATTTTGGTAGTGGTCTTTTGTATCTAGTTTTTCATATTTAGCAAAATGTTTTCAAGGTTCATCCAAGTTGTAGCATCTATTGATACTTCATTCCTTTTTATGACAGAATAATGAATATCCCATTGTAGAGATGGGCCTCACCTGTTTACCTGTGAGTCAGACGATGGAAGTTTTGTTGCTTCCACTTTTTGGCTGTTTTGAGGATGAGGCTGTGCACATTTCTGTGCAAGTTTTTGAGTGAACATGTGTTTCAATTCTTGGGTCCATACCTAGGAACAGAATTACTGGGTCACGTGCATCTCTGTGTTTAACCTTTTGAGGAACTGCTAAGCTGTTTTTCTGAAGCGGCTGTGTATTTTACACTCCTACTGGCAATGTGAAGGCTCCCTTCCTACTTCCTCACCGACACCCTTATTTTCCAGTTGTTTGATGACAGCCATCCTGGTGGTTGTGCAATGGCATTTCATTGTGATTTCGATTTGCGTTTCCCTCATGACTAGAGAGGTTGAACTTTTACATGTGCTTACTGGTTCTTGGAATATCTTCTTGGAGAAATGTCTGTTCAAATCCTTTTGCTCATTTTTCACTTAGGTTTTCTTTTGATTAATGTTATTATTACTTTTTGGGATAGAGTCTCACTGTGTTGCCCAGCCTGGTCTCAAACTTCAGGGCTCAAGTGGTCCTCCTGCCTCAGTCTCCCGAGTGGCTGAGATTCCTGGCACCTGCCATCATGTCCCAACTGGTGACTCATCTTGTTACTGAGCTGTGAGAGTTCTTCATGGATTTTGGATCCTAGGCCCGTATCAGATACATGATTTACAGATGTTTTCTCCCAATCTGTGGATTGCCTTTTCATTTTCTTTATAGTGCCCATGAACCATAAAATTTCTAATTTTGATGATATTCAATTTTCTTTTCTTCAGTTGCTTGTTCTTTTGATGTCATAGCTAGGAAATCATTGCCCAATCCGAGATTATGGAGACTTACTTCTGTGTTTTCTTCTGCGAGTTTCATAGTTTCACTTCTTATATTTAGGTCTTTGATTAATTTTGACTTAAATTTTATATATGGTGTGAGATAGAGGTTCAGTTTTACTGTTTTACATGTGGCTAACGAGTGGCCCCAGCATAATTTCTTGTATTTGTCTTGGTATGTTTGGTGAAAATCAGTTGACCGTAAATGGGTTTGTTATTGTAGCTTTGTGGTAAGTTCTGAAATGGAAACTGAGTCAGGTTGTTTTGGGTATTCTGGATGCTCGCATTTCACAGGATCAACTTCTCCACTTTTGTAAAAACATCTAGCTGAGATTTTGTAGGGGTTGTATTGAATTTGTGGATCATGTTGAGGAGGATTGCCATCTGAACAGGACTACACCCCAGAAACGTGGAGTGCCTTTTCATTTATTTGGATTTTCTTTGGTTTGTGTCAATGATATTTTATGTTTTTTTTTCTTTTCAGTGTGCAAGTCATCTCTTTTGTTAAATTTATTCCTAAGGATTTTATTTTTTATGCTATTACAAATGGAATTGTTTCCTCAGTTTTATTTTTGGGTTGTTTATTGCACATGTACAGAAATATAATTGATTTTTGTATATTAATTTTGTGTCCATTAATTACCTCTAATATTATTTTTATGGATTCCTTAGGATTTTCTATGTAAAAGACAAGTCATCTGCAGAGTTTGACCCCTCAGACAGGCAGTTTACGGCTTTGCCTCCAGCCTTTTCATCATGCCTGTGGAGTCTTAGCGCCAGTCAGAGGTGAGACCAGGGTCTTCTCAGGGCTTCCCTGAGCATGTGTGCAGGCTGGGACGTAGGCACAACCCTTTCTTTGCGTACATGTGGCTTTTAAATTTTCAGGATCACATTGGTGATTTTCAAAGGGTATGTAGAGATCTCATTCCATGGCTTTTTACTTTGAGCTTTTTGGTTAACCTGTTTAATTTTTCATTTTTAATTATTATGGGTATGTATTAGTTGTATGTATTTATAGGATACACATTATATATGTATATTTATAGCTGTTTTGATACAATGTATGTTGATCACATTAAGGTAATTGAGGATATTCATCACCTCAAGCACTTAGCATTTCTTTGGGTTAGCAATATTCTAATTCCCCTCTTTGAGTTACTGTAACTTAACTGTTGACTATAGTCACTTTGTTGTACTATCAAATGTTGATCATTCTGTCTAGCTAATTAAATTTGTGTGCTCATTTACCACTCGCTCTCTTCTCCTCTCCCTGTTGCCCTTCACAGCCTCTGTCTCCTTGAGGTCAGTGGTTTTCACATTTAGCTCTCATGGATGAGTGAGAACACGTGAGGTTTGGGTTTCTGTGCTTTGCTCATTTCACTTAACATGATGCTCTCCAGTGCCATCCATGTTGTTGCCAATGACAGGATTTTGTTCTTTTTGTAACTGCATAATATTCCATTGTGTGTATGGACCACAATTTCTTTATCCATCATCTGCCCATGGACACTCAGGATGATTCTGAATCTTGGCTCTTGTGAATAGTGCTGCAGTAAACATGGGAGAGCAGATATCTTTAGGAACTACTGATTTCCTTTCTTTCAGATATATACCTGGCACTGGGATTGCTGAGTCATACAGTTTTTTGAGGCACCTCCATACTGTTCTCCATTGTGGCTGCACTAACTCACGTTTCCACCAACGTGTTTGAGGGCTCCCCTTTCTCCATATCCTCACCAGCGCTCGTTACTGGCTGTCCTTTTTTTTGAGACAGAGTTTCACTATGCCACCCTCTGTAGAGTGCTGTGGTGTCACAGGTCACAACAACCTCAAACTCTTGGGCTTACATGATTCTCTTGCCTCAGCCTCCCAAGTAGCTGGGACTACAGGTGCCCACTACAACGCCTAGCTATTTTCTTGTTGTAGTTGCCATTGTTGTTTAGCTGGCCCCGGCCGGGTTCAAACCTGCCAGCTTTGGTGTATGTGACTGGCACCATAACCACTGAGTTACAGGCACCTGCCTATTGGCTGTCTTTTTAATAAAGGCATTTTAACTGGGTGAGATGATGTCTCATTGTAGTTTTTATTTTCATTTCTCTGATAACTAACAGTGTTGAGCACTTTTTCCATATACCTATTGGCCATTTGTTTCTCTTCTTTTGAGAAACATCTGTTCAGATCTTTTGCCATTTTTAAATCAGATTATTTGATTTTTTTCTTACTGAGTTGTTAGAGCTCCTTATATATTCTAGTTATTCATCCCTTGTCAGATAGGTATTTTACAATATTTTCTCCTGTTCTGTGGGTTGCCGCCTGACTTTGTTGATTGGTTTCTTTGCTGTGCAGAAGCTTTTTTCTTGCTGTGATCACATTTGTCCAATTTTGCTTTACTTGCCTGTGCTTTTTAGATATTGCCAAGAAATCATTGCCCAGACCAATGCCCTGGAGTGTCCTCCTAGTGTTCTTTGTTAGTACTTTTGTAGTTTCAGGTCTTATATTTAAGACTTTATAATATATATTGATTTGACATTTTTCTCTGATGAGAGGTAGGGATCTAGTTTTGTTCTTCTCCATATGGGTATCTGGTTTCTCCAGCACCATTTATTGAAGAGACTGTCCTTTTCCCAATGTAAATTTTTGGCGGCTTTGTTGAATGTGGTTTACTATAGATGTATTAATTTATTTCTGGGTTCTCTATAGTCTGTTACATTGGTTGATGTATCTGTTTTTATATCTGTGCCATGTTGTTTTGGTTACTAGAGCTCTGTAGCATAATTTAAAATGAGATAAAGTGATTCTTCTAGTTTTATTCTTTTTGCTTTGAATGGCTTTAGCTATTCTGGGTGTTTTCTGATTCCATGTGAGTTTTAGGATTATTTTTCTGTTTCTATGAAGAATGTCATTAGCATTTTGATGGGGATTGCACTGAATCTGTAGATTGCTTTGGGTAGTGTGGAGATTTAACAATATTGATTTTTCCAACCCAGGAGCATGGAATGTCTTTTTGTTTTTTGGGTCCTCTTCAATTTCTTTCATCATCATTTTCTAGTTTTCATTGAGGAGATCTTTCATTTCTTTAGTTAATTTTATTCCCAAATATTTTATTCTATTGGTAGCTATTGTAAATGATATAACTTTCCTAGTTTATTTTTTTTTAAATTAAATCATAGCTGTGTACATTAATGCAATCCCGGGGTACAGTGTGCTAGTTTTATATACAATTTGAAATGCTTTCATCAAACTGGTCAACATAGCCTAGTTTCTTTTTCAAATTGTTTGCTGTTGGCATGTAGAAATGTACTCATTTTTGCAGGTTGATTTTGTATTCTGCAACTTTGCTGAATTTATCAATTCTAAGAGGTGTGTGCGCCCATGTACGTAGTCTTTAAGTTTTCCTAGATATAAAGTCATATTGTCTGCAAACGAGGATCACTGGACTTCTCCCTTTCCAGTTAGACCTTTATTTCTTTCTCTTATCTGAGAAAGAAAGTTCTGCTCTCCCTAGAACTTCCAGGACTGTGTCAAATGATGGTGGTGAAAATGGACATCTAGGTCCCTTGTTGGCTGGACCATCTGCCAGGAGCTGTTATTTAAAGTGACTGAATTAGTTTTCTACTGATGCTGTTACAAATTGCCACTCATTTAGTAGCTCAAAACAACCCAGATTCATTATTTCACAGTTTTGCGGATGAGAAGTTCAACACAGGACTTACTCAGTGGATTATAGCCGAGGTTTTGTCCCTTCCTGTGGCCCCTTGGGAGAATCCATTTCCTTGCTCATTTAGGTGTTGGCAGAATCCAGTTCTTTGTGGTTTGTGATGGTTAATTTTATGTGTCAACTTGCCTGGGGTAATCACTGGCAGGACATGCTTTAAGGGCGTGAGGATGTTTGTGTAAGAGATGAGTATTTGAATCAGTAGACTGAGCAGTGATTACCCTCATCAGTGTCGGTGGCATCATCTGGTTGTGGCTTATATAGAACAAAATGGTGAAAAAGTGAATCCTCTGTCTTGTTTTGAGTTGGGACATCTATCTTCCTGTGCCCTTGGACATTAGTACTCATGGTTCCCAGGTCCCCAGTGAATCTTACTGCTTGTATTTGGGAATCTCTTACCTGCCAAACTCAAGACGCAAGGCACGGTGTTAGGATTAGGATTAGGACTCAGGCCTGACCCAGCCTGGCCTCCCTATGCCATCTGGCTAGAATTCCTGCCTTTAATCAGGATTTGTTGAATGGTTGAGTAGATTATGTCATGATTATTTGACACTTTGGTAAGTTCTTCCTTATTATAACTGTGACTTCTTAAAATTCCTTTAACAGGTGTCAAAACTTCCTTTTCTAAAATTCTCAAGAAGATATTCATGGAAGGTTTTCATGCTGACTCAGAGTCCATGGGGGGAAGTGAGGACAGTTGGGGCTCTTGTTGGGGTCGTGGGTGACATTGTTCTGTCCATTCTGCCTGGTTGAAGGACATGATGACGGGGAGCTTTGGGGGAACTGACAAAGGCCTCTGGAAATGTCGAGCCAGCTGCTCTGGTTCATAATTCATGTTTTTACTCTCCATTCCTTACTCTTTTAATGCACTCTGGCCCAGATGGCCCTGTGCTTTGAAGAAATTTGTCTTAGAAAAAAGGTGATTTTGAGTCCTCTGCAGTTTGTGGAAATAGTTCTGAAAAGTGTAGGTGTGGGTTGCATAGCTACCAATAAAATAATGCCAGGAAACAGGTTAAAATTGGGACTTTCTCCCTACATGGAAGGTGGACTGAGCCACAGAGGTCCCTGCCAAGGAAAGGGAGGATGTCGCAGCCTGTGACAGGTGAAGGGGAAGTGCAGGAGAGTGGCTGGTGGGAAGGTGGCTGTGGAGTGGAGGCTTTGGGACGTGTCAGAGTTGGCCTGTCCAAAAAGCCCTTTAAGAAGGCTTCCTGCCTCCACTCACTGCGACTGCGCTCTTCTCAGGCTGTGCGCATGGGAGTCACCCCTGACCCACCCTCACATCCCACACGGCCCATTAAGAAGACAAATCACAAGACGACCTGCCTCTTCCTCCTGCTGCATCCTGTCTGGGACCTTCGCACTGCTCAACCTGCCCATCTGTGCCCTCCCCACAGTCTGCTCTCTACCCAGAACCCCAGCCACTCTTTAAAACGGACATTAGTGTCATGACCCTGCAAAGCTCTCTGTCCCACCCTAACTCCCAGGTCTCCTCTCCTCTGGCTCTCTGACCTTCTCCCTCTCTGCTGTCACTTCCTGGGGCTCCTCATGTCCTTCCCTTCCCAGCTCCGTGCCTGGTTTGCTCCAGGACCTTTAGGGCTTTCCTCAGAAGGCAGCTTCCCAGTGGGCCCCTGATGGCTGTTTAAGGTTAGGACTTCCCTGAAGGCAGGATCTCAAGATGTTTGAACATCTGTGTTCACTGAAGTCAAAAAGCGGGAACAACCTACCTGTCGATCAGCAGATGAAGGGATAAAGAAAAAGTGGCATAGACGGGATATTATTTAGCTTTAGAAAGGAAAGAAAGTTTGACACATGCTACTGGGTGGATGTAGCTTGAGGACATTACAATGAGTGAAATAAGCCAGTCATGAAAGCAAGAATACTGAGTCACATAAGGACGCAGAGTAGTCAGAGTCACCGAGACAGAAAGTAGAGAGTGGTGGCGGGGGCTCGGGGGCTGCGGGAGGGCCAGAGAGCTGTTGTTGGTGGGATACAGAGTTTTAGTTTTGTGAGATGAAAAAGTTCTAGAGATCGGTTGTATAATAAGGTGCTCATAGTTGGTACTGTACATTTAAAAATGGTTAAAGTGTAACATATTCTTCTTAGTAAAGTATCTCAAGAATGGAAGAAAAAGGATCCAGTGTACTCAGCCCTACTATGAAACTAATTTATAGCTTTCATAGGGAAGTTATGACCCAATTATGGCCCAAGAATATGGGGAAAGGGGAAAGGGAGGGGAAGGGAGGGGGTAGGCGGGGTGGAGGGAGGGTAATTGGTGGGACCACACCTATGGTGCATCTTACAAGGGTACATGTGAAACTTACTAAATGTAGAATATAAATATCTTAAAATAATAACTAAGAAAATACCATGAAGGCTATGTTAACCAGTTTGATGAAAATATTTCAAATTGTATATAAAACTAGCACATTGTACTCCATGACTGCATTAATGTACATAGCGATGATTTAACAAAAAAAAAAAAAAAAGGTTATGTTATGCCCGAAAATTCTCCCAGATAACCTCCAGCAAACAGTCCGAGACACACTCCAATGTAAGAAGCAA
>CAUYQV010154574.1:0-38267 GCA_963574575.1 Galagoides demidoff | reverse complement strand
TGGCGGGTTTGAATCCCCAGCCCGGGGATGCCAAACAATAAGGATGGCTGCAACCAAAAAATGGCCGGGTGTTGTGGCGGGCGCCTGTGGTCCCAGCTACTTGGGAGGCGGAGGCAGGAGACTCGCTTGAGCCCAGGAGTTAGAGGTTGCTATAAGCTGTGATGCCATGGCACTCTACCCTGGGGGGGATAGCTTGAAGCTCCATCTCAAAAATAATAATAATAATAATAATTTTATTTTTTTAATTTTTTTTTATTTTTACATATACGTGTGATTTTTAGATTTCTACTTTTTGCCTTCAAAATTTACCAGCAATAACAATGTTTAAAATAAGGACTAGAAACAAAAACCTCATAAAGAATGTATGAGGATAAATACATTCAGAAAAGAAATCAGACAATTGCTGCGATGAAGTCTTAAGCAATAATAATAATAGTACTGCAAAGAAAGTAACATTCACATTGTCAAATAACAAACAGTATGACTATTATGGAATGCTTTGACTCTGAGGTTCAGTATAGAATCATCACTTAACTTCTTATTTTTTTCCAAAGTCTCAAAAAATAGACAACAAATATTTACAAATAAAAATAAAAGATAATTTCAAAAAACAGATCATGCCAAATCTTATAAACAATAGAAAAAGAAGAAATACTTCAAAATCATTCTGCTTAATCTCGATACACCTGATACTAAAATTGGAAAAAATATATTATTACAAAGGGGAAATTACAAACATAATTCACTTTTAAATGAGGATGCTGTATCCTGTATCCTAAACAACATATTAACAAGCTGAAATAAAAAATAATGTTTAAGTGATGAAATTTGGTCAAAATCAAATCCAAGTTATGTGAGAATTAGTCACTATTTTCTTTTTTTCTTGTCTTTACCCCCTCCCTCCTTCTCTGTCTGCTCACCCCTTCGCCCATGCCCCTCCACATCATTAATTGTCATTAATTGTCCTCATATCAAAGTTGAATACATAAGATTCATACTTCTCCATTCCTGCGATGCTTCACTAAGGATAATGTGTTCCACCTCCATCCAGGTTAGTAAAACTACTGCAAAATCTCCATTTTTTAAAATAGTTGAATAATATTCCATGGTATACATATAACACAGCTTGCTAATCCATTCCTGGGTTGGAGGGCATTTAGGCTGTTTTTACCTTTTGGCCATTGTAAATTGGGCTGCAATAAACAGCCTAATACAAGTATCTTTATAATAAAAGGTTTTTCCCCTTCTGGATAGATGCTCAGTAATGGGATTACAGGATCAAATGGGAGGTCTAGGTTGAGTTCTTTGAGGTTTCTCCATACTTCCTTCCAAAAAGGTTGTATCAGTTTGCAGTCCCACTAGCAGTGTAAAATTGTTCCTTTCTCTCCACATCCACGCCAGCATCTACAGTTTTGAGATTTTGTGATGTAGGCCATTCTAGCTGGGGTTAGATGGTGGTTTTAATTTGCATTTCTCTAATAATTAGGGATGATGAGAATTTTTTCATGTATTTGATAGCCATTCATCTATCTTCTTTAGAGAAGGTTCTGTTCATCTCTCTCCCCTATTGAGGTATGTTTTTTTCTTGTGGATTAATTGAAGTTCTGTATAGATCCTAGTTATTAAACTTTTGTCTGATTCAAAATATGCAAATATCCTTTCTCATTGGGTAGGTTATCTATTTCCATAATAATTTTAGAATCAACTTCTCCTTTTCTGCAAAATAAATAAAGGCCACTGCAATTTTGTTAGGGACAGCATTGAAACTGAATATTGTTTTATGTAGTATTATCATCTTAACAATATAAACTTTTCCAATTCTTGAACTAAAGGAGTCTTTCATTTATTTATATCTTTTTAAATTGCTTTCAACAATATTTTGTATTTTTTAGCATAAAAACCTTGTGTTTCCTTGATTAAATTTACTCCTATGTATTTTATTATTTTTGATGTTATCAGAAATTGTTTCTTAATTTCCTTTCTGGATAATTCAATACTGATGTATGGAGATATTCTAAAATTACCCAATACATTGTTACTAGGATCACTTTAAATAAATACAGTTTAGGTCTGTTAAGAAGTGACTACTTTTAAGTTCTTTACATATCAGAGCTGAAACTGCAAGTTTCCAATTCTATCATATTTTAAAAGAACAAAGACTTCAATGCTATTTAATCTGTTCCAGAGTATAAACAAATAAGATACCAGAGTATAAACAAATAAGATATCAGTTTTGGACACCAAAAACTGATAAAACTACAATTGATTCTCAACTATTAACACCAATGCAAAACCACAAAATTAAATGTTAGCAAATAGAAGCCACCAAATCATTAAAAGAAAAATACACCAAAACAGAACAAAAATTCAAAAATTTGAATTTTTACAAGAGTAATTCAAAGAGGAGTCAATATTATGACATGTAAATTTATCAAAAAAAGTTTTATAATCATTCCAATAAATTAAATGGTCATGCCTGATTAATAAAAGGAGGCTATTACTAAAACAGGGCAAAATAAATTGAGAAAGAATAACAAAGAAAGGGCAAAAAATTGAGAAAGGAAAAAGTACTATACTCCTGCATAATAGTAAGATACTAGAAGTGTTACTATTAAAGTCAGGAAGAAGGCAAGATGTACACCATCATTTCTATTATTTAATGTTTTTTTTGGTATTTTCTAGTATAATGAATTTTAAAAAGAAGACAACATTGGGTAGTAGTAAAGTTTTCAGTTTTCATAGAGAATATCATAGTTTACCATAAAACAAAATAAATACATGTAAATTATTAAAAATAATAAAAAGAAGTCTTCTTCTTTTTTCCTTTCCTTTTTCTTGAGGTGGAGGTATGACAGATTTAGAAGGTAGAGAGGCCAAGGAGGCAGTTAGGCTGAGGAAATGGCAATAGGTGCATAAGCTGAGGAGGTAACCAAAGTAGTCAGGAGATTGATTATATACAAGGTCTCAAGCACATCAGTAAATACATTGAGAGTAGAGGGAGTTAGGCATCTCACTGACAGGAAAGTGATTTACAAATATTAAAAGAAAGAAGGCTAAAATGACCCCCAGGGTGTTGAATTTTAGTTGGAGGTATCAATGTTCTTTGCATATAGGCATGCATACACACACAAGTAGGAGTGGGGAGAGAGAGAGAGATGTGTGGTTTGAGTGTGTTGTGTACTCACACACATATACAAACAAATATTTCCTATCTCTGTCTGCTTGAGGGTACTGAGTGCAAAGATCTTGGTTTCTAAACATCACCCCACCTCTAAAAAGAGGGATACTTGTAAAATGACTGATTCTAGGACTACAGAAGGGAAAATACAAGATGATCCTATAATATCTTATTGTGTCTGAAAATAAGGAGATCAAATAATGGCAGTCAAAAGAACACAGAAGCAGGTCTGAAAGGGTTATTACTAGCCAAGTACAGGATAATTTGAGTATCAAAAGAACTAATGATAGAAAAAGGTTGCAACAAAATGAATAATATAGGAATCCACCCATGAAATCCATACTGAAATTAAAAGTGAATGAATGAAAAAGAAAATGGGGGAGAAGTGAAACCTCTTCTTTAGAGTAGAATGTAAACTAATGAATAAAGAAAGAATGATGTAAAGAGAAAAATCACCATTGGAGAATTACTGTAGAAATTGTTGATTTAAGCAGGAATTATCAATGAATGCTAAGGAAGGTGAGTGGGTGTTTGACTGAAGTACAGGATAGTGAAAGAGAGTATCTTAGAGTATCTCCTTACAAAGTACTTAACAATTACAAAGATAAAAATTCATATGAATGATAAAGCACAGTTATACCCCAGAAGGGAAGAGAGAAGAGGAGGGTGAGGGGAGGGGAGGGGGGTGGCCAGGTGGAGGGAAGATAATCAGTGGGACCTCACCTATTGTGCATATTGCAAGGGCACATGTCAAATACATTAAGAGTAGACTATAAATGTGTAAACACCACAATGAAGTAAGGTGAAGGCTATGTTAACCAGTTTGATGTAAACATTCCAAATGGTATATAAAATCAATGCATTGTACCCCATAAATGCAGTAATGTACACAATTATGATCTACTAAAAAAAATTGTGACTTCATGTTGTAGAAACACAACAGACACCACCTTGCCCAGGTAATGAAATTATCATTACTATTAGTGGACAAGGTTACCATCACATAACCTTGCTTAGGACGTTTTTTGCTCTGCTTAGGACACCAGCATCATTTCTAATGTCTTCCTACCAGGAATGCATCCACCAAGTTGGGACAGGAGTAGTTACCAAATAGACCTAAGTTGAGGGACATCATACAAAATGAAAGACATGTACTTTTAAAACTGTCCATTCATGAAAGTCAAGGAAAGACTGAGGAACTATTCCAGAACTTAGGAGACTAAAAATACATGAAGACTAAATGTAATGTGTGACCTTTGATTGGATCTTGGACCTGAAAATAGAAAGAGACTTGGCTGGGGTACTTGGTAAACTTTCAGTGAAGTCAATGGGTTGAGGAATAGAGTTGTATCAATGTTTATTTGTTGATTTGGATGCTTCTGTTTGTGACTCTGGAAGATAGCATCCTTGTTTTAAGGAAGCCTATGCTGGAATATTTTGGGGTGAATGGGTCTAAATCTTGCACTCAAATGAATTGATTCATAGAAAGTAATTATACTGTGTGTGTGTGTGTGTGTAGAAATGGAGGAAGAAAGAACATGTGAATGCAAATGTGCTAACTATTAGCAATTGAGGCATATAGGCAAAAAGGCTACAGGAGTTCTTTATTATGTTCTTTCAGTCTTGTAGTAAGGTCTCAATATTTCAAAAGGAATTATTAAAAAAACATTATCACATAGCACTGTAACTTAGACTTAGGAAGATTATTAAAATAAATATACTGTAAGAGAGAAAATAACTAAATATTGTAAAATTGTATTTTTAATAGCAGAAAAAGTGATTATTAATATTTCTATGTTAAGATAATATCATTCAAAATTAATCCCAACTTATAGTTTATTTATCTAAAAATAGATAGATTTAATTCTTTAAAAATAACAGAAATCAGTATGATAGATGACACCAAAATACAAATTAACAAATAGAATATTTTTATATAAATACATTTTTTAAATGCTATAGAAGAAAAAAATCATGATCATGATTTCAAAAATCATGAAGTCAAAAATCATGCTGTAACAGCAAACATCAAAAAAAAAAAACAGACTCTAGGAATAAAGCTAACTAGAAAAGTGTAGGACCCACGTTAAAAAAAAAATGTATTGGTTCATGAGTAGATTTAAATACATAAAAAGAAATATAATTCACCCATAGTATTAATGTTATTTTTTTTTTTGAGACGGAGCCTCAAGCTAGCCCCCTGGGTAGAGTGCCATGGCATCACAACTCAGAGCAACCTCCAACTCAGGGGCTCAAGCGAGTATCCTGCCTCAGCCTCCCAAGCAGCTGGGACCACAGGCGCCCGCCACAACGTCTGGCCATTTTTTGGCTGCAGCCATCATTGTTGTTTGGTGGGCCCGGGCTGGGGATTCGAACCCACCAAATTAGGTGTACGTGGCTGGCGCCATAGCCGAATGAGCCACAGGCGCCGAGCCTTAATGTTATATTATTAAAATACAATTTTTAATTAATCAAGTTCATTTAAAAATCATCAGAAAAATTGAAAATAACTGAGAATTATTATCAGAATAATAATGAAAAGGAACTTAAGTGCAACATTTTATGTATACTAAAGTAAAGGCAAAACAAAAACTGTAGTGTTTTTTTATGAGACCAATGAAATAAAATAGAGACCCAAAAAGACACTCAAATGGTGTTGGAATTTGGTATATGAAAACTATGGCACTTTGAATCAGTAAAAAAAGAAAAAGAATCAATAAACAGTTCTGAGACAAATGGACATCACAATGGAAAACATAAAGTTGGCTCCCAGTCTCACTCCATACACCAAAATAAACTTCAGGTGAATCAAAGATACAAGTTAAAACATCAAAGCAAAGTGTGAGAAGCAAACATACAAAACTTTTGACAGCAGAGACCTTTTAAAGTATGGTGCAAACCCAGAAGCCATAAAAGAAAAGACAGATAAAAGGTAAATTATTCAAATAGTTATGAACTCCTGCTTCTGGAATAATACAATAGAAACTTTTCCCCTTGTTTTGGTTACTAAATACAGATGAAATTCCTGGAAATTATGTATAAAACAACCATAATAAAACTGAAAGGGGGAGAGAAGAAGGCAAATGGAATAAACACCTCAGAGTCCAATAAATGACATGGTGGTGAGTTGCTTGGGTATTATTTTTGTTTCTTATTCCCACTCTGAGTAATAGAGATAGAGGAAATAATAAAAACATCAATGGTCACTGTCAAAAGAAAGAATCAATACGAAGCCCTCTCTCTAGCCAAAACAAAAAAAGTTTTAGGCAGTAAGCACTCTATACTCTCGACATGCCATAGAGAATCTTTGGCCCATTCCCACTCCTTCCAACAAAGGCCAAATGCACAGCTTAGACTTGCACATTCCTCATTCTTTGCATATTCCACATAATCATAAGGTTCCTCAGTATTATAATCATAATACTCCGGTGGAAGTGGTGTCACAAAAGGCCAGTGGAGAGCGGGGGCAGTCAAAGTGGGGGCTTTCACTTGCCTTGAAAGTAATGAGACACCCTCTTATTCACAACAGTGGTGTTGGCTTTATGGGGAGCAGTAATTAGGATCTCCTCTCCACATCACCCTGTGTCAATAGAGGCTAAAAGAAAACCTGAGCTCCCACATCAACTTAGTAGGTGTCAGAGGAAGTCTGTTAAAACACACAATTTAAGTAAAATCCAGAGTATTGTAATGTAATAACCAAAATATCCAGGTTTCAACAACAACAACAAAAAAAACTGTACCAAGAATTAAAAAAAAAAAATCTCAATTTCAATGAAAAAAGACAATCTATAGATGCCAACCTTATGATGACAAATAAATAAAAATTACCTTACAGGGACTTAACTGCACCCCTTATAATGCTTCAATAGAAAATTACAAGCATGTTTTAAACAAAAAAATAGGAAGTCTCAGCAAAGAAAATAAAGATTAAAAAAAGGATTAATGGAAATATTAGAACTTAATAATACCATAATCAAAATTTTGAAAAATTAACTGTACAGTTGGGCTCAGCAGCAGAATGGACAGAACAGAGTTGAGGTTAAAAGTGAAAAAAGCCTTGGGAACCACAAAAGAACTAGCATTCATGTCATCAGAATTTCAGAAGAGTGGAGACAGAGTGAGACTCAAAACATTTCAAGTTTAAAATAGAAACTTCAAATATATAAAGAGTAAGAATTTTGCAAATTTGGCAGAAGACAAATACACAGAGAATGAACATGAAACAAACAATATAAGAGCACAATAAAGCCCTAACATAGCAATAATTATGTAGTAAGTGGTATAAATGTACCAATTACAAGAAAAATACTTCCACAGTGGAATTTTGAAATTACCCAACTATACGCTATTTATAACACACACTTCACTTGTAATAGTATGGGTATGTTGAAAGTCAAAAGACAGAAAAAATTATACTGTGAAGAGATTAATTTCCAGCTGGAGATTTCAACATTTCTGTCAGTAATTCATAGAACAAGCAAGCAAAAAAGCAGTAAGGATATTGACAACCTGAACAGTACTACCAACTTTATCTAATTGACATTTATAGAGTATTCCACCTAACAATAGCAGAATACACATTCTTTTCAAGCCCCCATGGGACATTCACCTAGACAGTCCACCTCCTGGTTTATAAAAGAAATATTAAACAACTTAAGAGAATTCAAATTGTACAGTATATGTTCTCTGATTGCAAATGAATCAGTATAGAAAAGAATAACAGCAAAATTTTAAAATGGATTGGAAAATAAATAACATCTTCCATAATTCATCAACCAAAAAGGAGTCCACAAGGGAAATAAGGAAATGAAAATACAAAATATCACAATTTGTGGGATGTAGCTAATGCAGTGCTGAGCAGGAAATTTATGGCAGTAAAATTTTATTTTAGTAAAGAGGAAAAAGACTCCAGTCAACAAATTAAGCTTCCATCTTAAGAAACTAGAAAAAGGACAGCAAAATAAACCCAATGCAAGCATAAGTATGGAAATAATAAAAATAAGAGCACAAATCAATGAGATTAAAAACAGAAAAACAATAGAGAGAATCAACAAACAAAAAGTGGTTCTTTAAAACTAGTAATCTTGTGAACTTTTAATATTTCTTCACAGAAAAAGAAAATACCATAATCAATATTTAAAAAATAAAAAGTGCAGGCTATACATCCAATAAAGGGCTAATAACTAGAATCTAAAAAGAACTCCAGCAAATAAACAATGAAAACAAACAAACAACTCCATTAAATAGTGGGCAAAAGATACAATCAGTAGCTTTGCAAAAGAAGATAGAAAAATGGCCAATAAACGTATGAAAAATACTCAAAGTTACTAATCATCAGAGAAATGCAAATTAGAACCACCATGAGCTTTACCTTACCCCAGTTAGAATGTTTTTTTATTAAGAAGTCAAAAGTCAACAGATGTTGGGGCAGATGCAGAGAGAAAGGAACACTTCTAGACTGTCAGCGGGACTGAAACTTAGTACAACCTGTGTGGAAAACAGTATGCAGATTCCTCAAAGAAGTACAAGTAGGCTTACTATTTGATCCAGCAAACCCACTACTGGGTATCTACCTAAGGAAAAGAAGACTTTCATCAGAAAGACACCTGCACTTTTTATTGTAGCACAATTCACAATTGCAAAGATGTGGAATCAACCAAAGTGACTATGAGTTCATGAGTGGATTGACAAAATGTGATAGATATATATCATGGAGTACTACCAAGCAATAAAAAGAGGGTGGATTAGTGCTTTTTGCAATAATTGGGATGGAAGTGGAGACCATTATCCCAAGTGAAGTATCAGATGAACGGAACAAGAAGCACCACATGTACTCCCTATTGAGGTGTAACTAATGGATGAGCACACATGTGCACAGAGGAATATAAAACTTAGTGGAAATCGAGTTGGTGGGGGGAGAAGAGGAGGCACAAAAAACTCCTTAATGGGTAGAGTGAACACTGTTTGGGTCACTGGCACACATAGCCACGACTCAAGCATTACAAAAGTGATACATGTAACCAGAACATTTGTTCCCCTTAATCCGTTGAATTAAAAACAATATTAAAAATTAAATAAAAATAAATAAAACTGGGGGGAAATATCTGCAACATCTCTTATAAGGGCTAATTTCCTTAACACATGGAGATTACCTAGCAGTCATTAGGAAAAATCACCAAAAATCTAATAAGAAAGGGTGAAATAAACAAGAGGTTACAGAAAACTGAAAACATCTTTAAATATAACAAATGTTAAAATTGAGAAGTTTAATAACACAGTGAGAAAAATGTGAAGAAAAAAGAACTCTCAGATGTTGAGAGAAGCGTAAATTCTTTGATGTGGTCCAGCAACTCCACTTTGATGAATTTTTCCTGCAGATGTACTTACACATATTATCAAAGACTTATACACAAAGGTATATATTTCACTGTTTCAGTAGCAAAAGATGGAAAACAACCTAAATGTTCATCAATAGGGGATGAATCAATTATTGTGGAGTCACAATATGAAATGTTATGCCGTTGTTAACCAAAGAATAAGATATATCTACGTTGTCTGATGTGATGGATGGAAATCATTTTCACAAGTTCTTGTCACTCTTAACTATTTTAATGAAGAACAGGAGTCTGTACCACCATCCCTTGAACTTAGGTGTGACTTTGTGATTGCTTTAATAAATAGAATATAGCAAAAGTGATGCTGCATGACTTCTGAGGCTGGATTAGAAAAGATCGCGCAGTTTCTTACAATTTCTCTTGAGAAAATTGCTCTGAGAGCATTAAGCCACCATGCGTGGAAGTCTGGCTATCATGAAGCCACAATAACGGGAGAGAGAGGAAAGTAAGAAAAAAGTTGGGGTGAGGAGAGAGAGAGAGAAAGAGACTAGGGAGAGAGAGAGAAACCCAAGGCAGCACCTGTCCTTATCTCCATGTGCCAGACATAAGTAGAGAAGCCTATGAGATGTAAAACAATTCCATTCCAAGTCACTATCTGATTGCAACCACAGAGAGACCCTAAGTGACAACTACCTACCTGAGCCCAGTCAACCCCTAGATTCTTGATCAAAATAAATGAATATTATTAAATCACTCTTTTTTAAGGTTGTTTCTTATGCCTGAATACATACCTGGAATAGCTGATACAGAACAATCTCTGGTGAATAAGTTTAATTGAAAAAAGTAAGGTGAATAACAGTTTGTACAGTAAACTACTACTCATGTTTTTTCAAAGGCATGGTTTTATGTATTTATAAAATGGAAGGATGAATAAGAAATGAGTAAGAATAGTTACCTCTTCAAAGAACTAGAGGACTAGAGGTTATGGATGAGAGGGATACTTTTCAGTGTGTGCTACTGATTATTTACTATCATTTAAAAATGTTTTAATTCAAAATAATTTTTAAAATAATTTTAAAATAATTTTAAAATAATTTAAAATTTTACTTTATGAAGTGGAGATAAAATTTGTTCAACAGTGGAACTTGCTTTTATGATGCAAATAGTCCATTATTTCCTCCTAGTTAGAAATGTCAGTCCCAGAGAGTCTTTCTACAGTTCCTAATACGACACTGTTTACAATTACACCTAGTCAGAACTAGATAGACTGATTCCTTTCTTAAGTAACAGCTTTCTTGAGATTTAATTCACATATTTAGATCAAATTCAGTTATTTAAATTGTATACTTCAATGGTTTTTAGTATATTGATAGAGTTGGGCAATCATCAGCACAATCGACTTGAAAAGATTTTCATCATCACCCTGAAAATCTACATCCTATTAGCAGTCACTCCCACTTCTCTTCTCCCCCAGCATCTGCCAACCACTAATTCACCTTCTGTCTCTATAGGTTTACCTATTATTAACATTTCATATAAGTGGAATCATACAACATATGGCTTTGTTGTGTCCAGATTCTTTTACTTGTTATAGTGATTTCAAGGTTCATCTATGTTATATAGCATGTATTAGTACTTCAATTTGTATTGCCAAATAATATTTCATTGTATGGGTATGCCACATTTTGTTTATCCATTTATGAACTGATGAACATTTGAGTCATTTCTACCTTCTGGCTATTACAAATAATTTTGCTGTGAGCATTTGTATACAAGTTTGTGTGTATACATACCTTTTGAATCCTACTGGATAGATACCTAGGAATCACCGGTCCATATGGTAACTCTGTTGAATCTTTTGAGAGACTGTCAGACTGTTTTCCAAAGTGGTTGAACCATTTTACATTCTCACCAGCAACATATGAGAGCTCTAATTTCTCTATATCCTTTCTAGCACTTGCTATTTTCTGTCTGATTATAGCCATCCTAGCAAGTATAAAATGATAGATTTCATACATATTTATATATTCTAGATATATATAAGACCCTTATCAGACATACACTTTGCAAGCTTTTTCTATGCGTTCTGTAGATTGTCTTTTTGTTTTCTATTAATGTAGTAAATTATACAGATTGCTTTTTACATAAATTTGACCATTTATTTCATAATTGTATGTGTTAAAAGTTAGAAGAAAGAGTATGAGAGTTAGGAGTGCAAGCCCCGAATTCAACATATCGGAATCCCAAATTTAGTTCACAAACTGAGGAGATTCTTTCCTGCCCAAAAATCTTGCAAGTAATTTTGTTTAGGTATTCTTCCTTTAGGATCTTTATACAACAACAGTGTTAAGGGATTTCTTAACAGTAAGCCAGTCGCAATGACTCAATCCATATTGCTGTTGATTGTAAAGGTGAGGATATGACATGTTTTTTTTTTCTGTTAACAAATTTATGGAGATATAATTCACTTGCCATAAAATTCACTCATTTGAAGTGTACAATTCACAGATTTTGAATATATTCACAGAACTGTACAACCATCACTACAATCTAATTTTAGAAAATTTTAACCATCCCAAAGAGAAGCCCTTACACCCTGTACCCACAATCAGTCACTCCATTTCCCCTCACATCCACCCTAGCCCTTGGTAACCACTCATCTGTCTTTATTCATTATAGATTTATCTCTTCTGGACATTTGAAATAAGTCAAATTGTACTATACGTGGCCCTTTTCTAGGTCTGTAAAAAAAAAAAAGGTACTGGTATTTTAATAGGAACTGCATTGAATCTGTAAACCTCTTTGGATAGTATAGCCATTTTAACAATGTTGATTCTGCTGATCCAAGAGCACAGTATGTTTTCCTATCTCTTTATATCCTCTGTGATTTCTTTTCTTATTGTTTCAAAATTCTCTCTAAAGTGATCTTTTACCACCTTTGTGAAGTATATTCCTAGGTATTTTCTTTTCTTTTTTTTTTTATTAAATCATAGCTGTTTACATTAATGCAATCATGGGGTACAGTGTGGTGTTTTCATATACAATTTGAAATATTTTCATCAAACTAGTTAACATAGCCTTCATGTCATTTTCTTAGTTATTGTGTTAAGATGTTTATATTCTACTTTTAGAAAGAGTAACTTGTACCCTTGTAAGATAAACCATAGAGATGATCCCACTAATCACTCTCCCTCCACCCATCCATCCATCCCCCTTCCCTCCCCTCCCCTGCCCCCTCCTCATATTCTTAGACTATAATTAGTTTCTTAATAGGACTGAGTACATTGGATACTTTTTTTTCCATTATTGACATAATTTGCTAAGAAGAACATTTTCCAGCTCCATCCATGTAAACATGAAGGAGGTAAAGTCTCCATCCTTCTTTAGGGCTGCATAATATTCCATGGTGTACATATACCACAATTTATTGATCCATTCGTGGGTCAATGGGCACTTGGGCTTCTTCCATGACCTAGCAATTATGAATGGGCTGCAATAAACATTCTGATACAAATATCTTTGTTGTAATCTGATTTTTGGCCTTCTGGATATATCCCTAATAAACGAATTGTAGGATCAAATGGTAGGTCAATTTTTAGCTCTCCAAGTGCTCTCCAGACGTCTTTCCAAAAGGAACGTATGAGTTTGCATTCCCACCAGCAGTGTTGAGGTGTTCCCTTTTCTCCACATCCATGCCAGCATCTCTGGTTATGGGGTTTTGTGATATGGGTGAATCTTACTGGAGTTAGGTGATATCTCAAAGTAGTTTTGATTTGCATTTCTCTGATGATTACGGATGGTGAGCATTTTTCATATATCTGTAGACCATGTACCTATCTTCTCTAGAGAAATTTCTTTTCAAATCCCTTGGCCACCCTGAGATGGGATCACTTGTTCTCTTCTTGCTAATACGTTTGAGTTCTCTATGGATTCTGGTTATCAAACTTTTGAGGGAGATATAACCTGAAAATATCTTCTCCCATTCTGAGGGCTGTCTACATGCTTTACTTATGTGATCTTGGCTGTGCAGAAGCTTTTTAGTTTGATCAGGTCCCAATAGTATAATGTTGATGTTACTTTGATTGCCCGGGGGGTCCTTCTCAAAAAATTTATTGCTAATACGGTTTACTTCTCTATGAATTCTGGTTATTAAACCTTTAAGGGAGACATAACCTGCAAATATCTTCTCCCATTCTGAGGGCTGTCTACATGCTTTACTACATGTGATCTTGGCTGTGCAGAAGCTTTTTAGTTTGATCAGGTCCCAATAGTATAATGTTGATGTTGCTTTGATTGCCCGGGGGGGGGGTCCTTCTCACAAAATTTCCTCCCAGGCCGATTTCCTCAAGTGTATTCCCTACAATTTCTTCTAGTATTTTTATAGTTTCATGTCTTAAGTTTAAATCTTTAATCCAGTGAGAGTCTATCATAGTTAATGGTGAAAGGTGTGGGTCCAGTTTCAGTCTTCTGCAGGTTGCCAGACAGTTTGCCCAGCACCACTTATTAAACAGGGAATCTTTTCCCCACACAACATTTTTAATTGGCTTCTCCAGATAGATGATCTGGCATTTTCCAGATAGACTATCAATGCAAAGAGTGAAAGTTTGATCTCTTCTCATCCTATATGGATACCCTTGATTGCCTTTTCTTCCTTAATTGTGATGGCTAAGACTTCCATTACAATGTTAAAAAAAAATGGAGAAAATGGGCAACCTTTCCTAGTTCTCTTCTGAGTGGAAATGATTTCAATTTAACTCCATCAATACAATATTGGCTATGGGTTTGCTGTAGATGGCCTCTAACAGTTTAAGAAATGTCCCTTCTATACAAATTTTCTTAAGTGTTCCGATCATGAAGGGATGCTGGATATTATCAAAAGCTTTGTCTGCATCAATTGAGAGAATCATATGGTATTGGTTTATGTGATGAATTATATTTATAGATTTACGTATGTTGAACCAACCTTGAGATCCTGGGGGAAAACCCACTTGGCCATGGTGTATAATTTGTTTGATGTGTTGCTGGATTCTATTTGTTAGGATCTTGTTGAATATTTTCAAATCAATGTTCATTAGTGATATTGGTCCATAATTTTCATTTCTTGTTGGATCTTTTTCTGATTTGGGGATCAAGGAGATGTTTGCTTCATAGAATGTGTTGGGTAATATTCCATATTTTTCTATATTTTGGAAAAGGTTGAGTAATATAGGTACTAATTCATCTTCAAAGGTTATGTAGAATTCTGACATGAAGCCATCTGGTCCTGGGCTTTTCTTTTTCGGGAGATTTTGTATAGCTAATGCTATTTCAGCACTTGATATAGGCCTGTTCAACATTTCCACTTCCTTCTGGCTAAGTCTTGGGAGTGGCGTGCTTCCAAGTATTGGTCGATTTCCTTCAGATTGTCCTATTTCTGGGAATAAAGTTTCTTGCAATATTCATTAAGGATTTTTTGAATTTCTAAGGGGTCTGTTGTTATTTTATCTTTACCATTTCTGATTGATGAGATCAGAGATAATACTCTTTTTTTCTTGGTTAAGATGGCCAAAGGTTTATCTATTTTATTGACCTTTTCAAAAAACCAACCTTTTGATTTATTGATCTGTTGTATCATCCTTTTGTTTTTAATTTTGTTTAATTCTCCTCTAATTTTGGTTATTTCTTTTCTTCTGCTGGATTTGGGATTGGAATGTTTTTCCTTTTCCAGTTGCTTGAGATGTCCCATTTAGTTAAGTTCCTCTATTTCCATTCTCTTGAGGAGGGCTTGCAATGCTATAAATTTCCCTCTTAGGACTGTCTTTGTGATATCCCAGGGGTTCTGATAACTCATATCTTCATTATCATTTTGTTCTAAAAATTTGGTAATTTCCTTCTTGATCTCATCTCTGACCCATCTATCATTCAGCATAAGGTTATTTAGCTTCCATGATTTAATATGAGTCTGCAGTTTCCTGTTTTTACTGAGTTCTACTTTTATTCCATGATGGTCCAAGAAAATGCATGGAATAATTCTATTCTTTTAAATTTGCTGAGGTTAGACTTATGACCTAAGAAGTGGTCAATTTTGGAGTATGTTCCATGGACTGATGAGAAAAATGTATACTCAGTTTTGTTAGGGTGAAAAGTTCTGTAGATGTCTGCTAGATCCAAAAGTTGAATAGTTAAATTTAAATCTAAAATTTCTTTGCTAAGCTTCTTATTAGAGGATCTATCCAACACTGCCAAAGGAGTGTTAAAATCTCCGACTATGATGGAGCTGGGAGAAATCACATTGCTTATGCCTGTTAGAGTATTTCTTATAAATTGAGGTGCATTCTGGTTGGGTGCATAGATACTGATAATTGAGATCTCATCATGTTGAGTATTACTCTTAACAAATATAAAGTGGCCATCCTTATCCTTGCTTATTTGTTGGTTTAAAACCTATTGTATCTGCGAATAAAATTGCAACACCTGTTTTTTTCTGCTTTCCATTAGCCTGGAATATAGATGACCATCCCTTCACCCTGAGTCTATATTTGTCTTTTAATGTAAGGTGAGATTCTTGAATACAGCAGATGTCTGGTCTGAGTTTCTGTATCCAATCAGCCAGTCTGTGCCTCTTTAGGGGACAATTTAAGCCATTCACATTGATTGAAATTATTGATAAGCCTGGTAAAATTTTGGGTATCAAGTTGCTCAAAAGTCCAGTGGACATTTTTATTCCTTTTGCCACTGTAGAAGTTGGAATTTGATCAAAAGTTTCCAAGTGAGTTTACTTTTGTGGTGGAGGAGTGCACTGGTCATTATGGAAGATAGGTATTAGAATTTCCTGGAGAGCTGGTTTAGTTATGGCAAATTTCTTCAACATGTGGATATTGTTAAAATATTTAATTTCTCCATCATAGATGAAACTCAGTTTAGCTGGATACAGGATCCTGGTTTGAAAGTTGTTTTGTTTTAGGAGATTAAAAGTCAATGACCACCCTCTTCTAAAAGAAGATTCTAAAAGATTTCAGCAGATATATCTGCAGTCATTCTAATATTCTTCCCCTTGTAGGTTATGGTTTTCTTACGTCTGGCTGCTTTTAGAATTTTCTCTTTCATATTAGCTTTAGTGAAGTTAATTATGATGTGCCTAGGAGATATCTTATTTGGGTTGAGTTGTACTGAGGTTCTGAAACTGTTTGCTATTTGAATTTCAGAATCTCTTGGCATATCTGGAAAGATCTCTTGCATAATTTCATGAAGAAGAGCCTCTGTGTTTTGTGAAACAAGTTTGTCACCTTCAGGGAGTCACAGAAGATGAATATTAGTTTTCTTCGAATCATCCCAGAGCTCTCTGAGAGAATAATCCATTTTTTCTTGCCATTTCTCTACATCTTTGAGCACTTGGGCACGTTCAAAAGCTTTGTCTTCCATGTCAGTGATCCTTTCTTCTGCCTGCCCCACTCTGTTAGCAAAGGATTCTACTGAATTCTTCAGATCCTTGAGGGCTGCAAACTCTTGCCTCAATATGTTAAAATCTTTGGTCATTTTGTCTTTGAAATCATTGAATTCTTAAGACATCTTTTGAATAATTCCTTGAAATTGTAATTCCCTCCTTTCCTTCATTCTGTTGATCTTATTTGCTATCCAGACTCTGAACTCAATTTCTGACATCTTAGCCATCTGTTTATGGATGGGGTCTTCAGTTGCATCTGCCATGTCCTTCCTTAGGGGGGTTGATCTACTCTGGTTATTCATGTTGCTGCAGTTTCTCTGCTGGTTCTGCCCCATGTTTCATTTACACCATTTGGCTAGAGCTTTACCAAGGACCCATTCAGCACTATGGCCTGAGAAACTGGGGGCTTCCTTGATTTGGTGGGGCTAAGCTGCTCTGTCTTATTTTCAGCTGGTCACTGTTCTACCCTAGTAAATGAGTTACTCTGAGTTGAAGTCTCAACTGTGGAGAAATACCAGCAATTAAGTCACCCTGCCCCCCATAGACAACAATTGGAAAATGAAAATCACACCTTCCCACATCTACACACCCAGGGTTGCACTTTGGATAGTTCTCTTGTGATTGGCCCAGTCCAAGAGGGCCACATCAATTGTCCCAGTCAGCACTGGTCTCAGGTGGGGAAGTTCAAAGAGTCTCTGGCAACTAGATAGCAGGGGTCTGTTGGCAGCTCAGGTATGACTAGCTCCAGTGCTCCATGAGGTCAGAAGGACCAACCCAGCAAATAAATTAGTCTGGGAAGGTTGATACCTCCTTTCCCACCTTGCACATCTGTCACACCCATCCACTGGTGGGGTGTGGGCTGGGGCTGTGACCCAGTTCCCCCCAATGAGCAAATGCCCCAGGAGTTTATGCCCACCTGAGTCAAAGAGAGATCTATGTCTCCTCAGCCAGGTCTCTGCTCTCAGCCACTATCCAGCAGGGGGAAGTGAGGCCTGACAACCTTGGGTATTTAATGGAGGCATGGCGGTTCATTCAGTTCCAGCCCCACCCCTATTGATGTTGCTGGCAGAATAGCACACCTTTGCAGAGTTTGTTTCTGTCCTGGTTGTCAGACACTGCTTGAGGTGACAGAAACCACGACTTTATTCCGGACAGTGGCAAGCAGTTGGAGCTCACACTGAGCTGTCAATTCCTGCCTCTGCCTGACGGCCTTTGTCTCAGCTAAGATCCCCTGGGGGCCAGGTGAGTCTCAGCCCAAGTAATGTGGAGCTCTGACTCGGTTCTTCCCTGGAGGTCTGCGTGCTTCATGTGTATTCTTGTCCCCATGCTCCTTTAGTCACATCCCAGATCTGTTCACCAGTAGCTACCATGGGAGAAGGTGCCTGGCTTCCTCTGGTTGCCCAGAGAAACAGGGCGTGTCTGTCTGGGATAGCCGCCCCCGGGGGCATGAGCCTTATTGTTCCTGCCACTGCTGCTTTTCTACGCCTGGGGGCAACGCCCCCACCCCACCCCACCCCCGCTCCTGAATGGTTTCCAGTCTGCTGACTGTCCTTTCCTTACTCCCATGCCACAGAATCAGCACAGCCGAGCAGGGCCCTTCCTCTGTCCATACCTCTGGAGAAAATGCCCAAAATTCTGGACTCCATGGGGGATAGGCTTCCAGACCTTGGGGTGAGAGTGGAGGAGAGTGCTGAAAATTCAGATTGCAGGTAGAGAGTATATACAGTTTTATGCCTGGCAGGAGAATGCCATGACACCCTAGCATGGGTAAGAGGTCCAGTTTATTAGAGGGTCTCTCCCATGGGATGGAATGGGAGGATGTTTGGACTCTGCTCACTTGTTTATATGGAGTTTACTGTGAGTCTTTCTCATGGGGGAGGGGACTCCCATCCTCTTGGCAATGGATTCAGTACATTTTGTTTGTATCTTTGGGGTTGCAGCTCACCTCAGCAGGGATGTTATGTGTTCTTCAACCTTCTCTCTTGGCTCAGCTCCAAACCATCAGCTTACTTGCTAAACTTCTGTCTTTTAACTCTCCTTCTGGATGGGAGCCTCTGTGGAAAGCAGGCTGCAGTCCTCCATCTTACCTCCACCCCCTCTGGTATTTTATTTTCTACTGCATCTTTGATTTGATTCTCAGCTTGACTGTTGTTGGCATATTTGAAAGCTACCTATTTGTATACATAGATTTTATAACCTGAGACTGATGAATTTATGTATCAATTCCAGGAGTTTCTTAGTTAAATTTTTGGAGTATTCTAGATATAAAATAATATTTCCAGTGAAAAACAATAGTTTGATCTCTTCTTTCCCCATGTGGACCCCCTTGATTTTCTTTTCTTGTGAGAACTTCCAGAACTATGTTGAATAAAAGTGTTGAAGGTGGGAAATTTTGTCTGATTCTAGTTCTAAGCAGGAATGTTTAAAATTTTTCCCTGTTCAATATAATGTTGGCTGTAGGTTTGTTGTAAATAGCTCTTATAATTTTCAGAAACGTCCCATCTATATCAATTTTGTTGAGCATTCTCATCATGAAAAGTGCTGAATTTTGTCAAATGCTTTCTCTATGGCAATTGAAAGGATCATATGGTCTTTGTTTTGCAACTGTTTATGTGGCGAACTATATTTAATGATATTCAGATGTTGAATCATCCTTGTATCCAAAGGATGAAGTCCACTTGGTCATGGCAAATTACTATTTTTTTGATGTGCTGATGAATTCAATTTGCTACGATTTTATTGAGAATTTTCATCTATGTTCATAAGAAAGATTGGTCTGTAGTTTTATTTTTTTTTTGTTGTGTCCTTTTATGGCTTTAGTATTAAAGAAACATTGGCTTTATCAAATGTGTTGGGAAGGATTCCTTCCTTCTCAATGTTATGTAATAATTGCTGCAGTATAGGTGCAAGTTGCTCTTTGTAGGTTTGGTAAAAAGTCAGGTGTAAAACCATCTGGCCAAGGACTTTTTTGGTTGGAAGATTTTTTTTTTTTGCAGCTTCAATTTCAGTATTTGCTATTATCTATTCAAAAGATTTGTTACTTCCTGATTGACCCTCAGGAGGTTGTGTGTTCCCAAGAATTTTTCCATTTCCTGCTCATGTCCAAGTTTATAGGCATAGTTATTTTTATAGTATTCTGAGGTAATGTTTGGTATTCCTGTGATATTGATTGTAACTTCTTATTTTTTATTTTTAAGGAGCTTATTAGAGTCCTTTCTTTTCTATTTTTAGTTAATCTAGCAAGAGGATTATTAATTTCATTTATTTTTCAAAGGAAAATAGTTCTACACTTCATACAGAACCAGATAAGATCTTGAATAACCAGTGTAACCATACACAATAAGATCAAAGCAGGAGGTATCATTTCACCAGACTTCAAAGCTATACTACAAGGTTATAGTAACTAAAGCATCATGGTACTGGGACAAAAAATAGGGACATAGAACTATGGACCACAAGAGAGAACCTAGAGATAAAGTCATTCTCATATTCTCCTCTGATTTTTGATAAAAGAGATAAAACATACAATGGGGAAAAGAATCCCTGTTCAATAAATTGTGCTTGGAAAACTGAGTAGTCACATGTAAAGGACTGAAACAGAATCTACACTTCCCACCACTCACAAAAATTAACTAATAATAGATAAATGACTTAAGCCTAAGGCAGAAAACTATAAGAAAATGTTGAGAAAAGTCATAGATATCAGCCTAGGCAAAGAATTCATGAAGAAGACCCCAAAAGTAATCTCAGTAACAACAAAAATAAATAAATGGAACCTGATCAAATTTAAAAAGTTTTTGCATAGCCAAGGGCACAATTAAAACAACAAGTAGACAACCCACAAAATGGAACAAAATATTCACATGCTATATATCTGATAAAGGACTAAAAACCAAAATATACAAAGAACTTAAGCAAATTAGCAACAATCGACCAAACAACCCCATTAAAAAATGGGCAAAAGACATAAACTGAAACTTTCAAATGAAAATAGATGAATGAACTCATGAAGAAATCCTCAATGTCATTGATACAGATAGAAAGGAACTCTTACACACTGTTGATTAGACTGCAAACTAGTACCACCTCTATGGAAAATTGCATGATGATACCTCAAATCAAAGAACTTGAAGTAGACCTGCTATTTGATCCACCAATATATCACTACTGGGTATAAACCCAAAGAGAAAAAAAGGACATTTTATAAAAATGACACCTGTATGCAGATGTTTATAGCAGCACAATTCACAATTGTAAAGATGTGGAAAAAACCCAAGTATCCACCAATACATAAGTGAATTAATAAAATGTGGTATATGCATACTATGTAGTACTATTCAGTCTTAAAGAAAAAAGGCAATCCAGTATCACTGTGACACCTGGATGGAACTGGGGACCACTATTCTAATTAAAACATCATAGCCATGGAGAAACAAACAAACACATCGTGTTGTGTACATTATTTTTTGGTAATTTTCAATCTCACTTGAAAATTAGGCAAATTTTTACCTCAGTGCATATTCATCAAGTTGGAACTGTTTTATCAACACCCACGTGCACATAAGGAAGTCAATTTCAATAACTATCAAGCTGGGGACAAGGGGAAGCAGGAGATAGGTAAATTCACGCCTATTGAGTATGATGTACATGGGGGGGCAAACATAACTTTGACTCATTTTGTGCTGGTCAACAAAATACATGTTACTCCCTAATAATTTGAAATACAACAAAAATATATGTCCTTTTTCTATATGGCTCCTTTCACTTGGCATGGTGCTTTCAAGGTTCATCCATGATGCAGCATGTATCAATACTTTATTCCTTCTTATGTTTGAATAATATTGCATTGTATGGATATACCACAGTCAGTTAATCTGTTCATCCATTAATGGACATTTGGCTTATGTATACCTTTTGGCTACTGTGAATTATGTTTCTAAAAACATTCATACACATGTTTTCTTCTTAGCATATATTTCCAGTTTTCTTGGCTATCTACCCAGGAGGGGAAGTGCTGAGTCCTATGAGAACTCTCTGTTTAATCTCTTTTTTGCAGAGCTATTTTCCACAGTGGTATGCACTTTTTTCCATCCCCACAACTTCAAATCTATGTATCAAGTTTCTCCACATCCTTGCCAATAAACTGATACCTAATAAAAAATGATGGAGACCTAGACACCAAGGAAGGTCATGAAAAAGAGAATCAGTGAGGTTATCAGGAGGGACACAAGAAAATAGGATTACAGGAGGAGATAAGGGGATAGGAAGGCTCATGGCATTAAAGAAATCAAAATGTTAAGAAGTTTAGATATTAAGCCTGGCTAGATTCAGAATCCTTGCTCTTCCTACTATGTTATATTTTCTTTATAAGAAACTAAAAATAGAAATGAAGGGAAAGTGAGGTTAGTGAAAAAGGACAAGAAAGCACTTAATGAGATTGAAAATTACCAAAAAATATCCTTTCTCTGTTGAAGTAGAAATAACAAAGTTCTTACTCAGGGCACTGGACATTGGAAGTCATATTCGATCCTAAAGATGATAGCTCTTCCTTTGCCCTAAATTGAGGCATTATTCTCCCATCTGCCATTACCTTCACTTATCACTTCCAATTAGGTACAAATGATTAGTGACGTCTCATCCTAAGGTCCTGCATCTCCCTGTTAAGGTTTTCCCACAGGTATTCCTAAAGCCTGAGACCAGAACATCATAGGCTCAATGGATGGTGTGAGGTATTCCTGGTGGTTTCTGTTTCTCATGAGTAAGGAATTGAAGATCACTTCAGTTAAGAAAAATTCTAATTTCACTATCTATAGGTCTTCTTCACAGAACTGAGTTGCAATGCCTCCTAAGTTGTCTCCTGTTAGTGACCATTATCCTTGATGTATCCTGCTTATTCCATGTAAGTGAAGACCTACTGCCCAACATCACCCTTAGATGTAAATTGTACTAGTAATAGCAACTTTTTCATACACACACACATGTATTATCTTATTGAGTCCCCACAATAATTCAAAGAGAAAGAAACTGTGTTTACCTTCAGGTTATATAAGAATTAACTGAGGCTATATTGCCTTTGGATTGATCAGAAGCTTAAATTAAAGATAAGTGAATTTTGGAAAAACAAAGGAACTTCCAGCTTTCAAGAGAATACCTACTGGAGGTGGGTGGGAGAGAGGGTGGGTAGGTGTAGGGTTTTCAATGTGGGCAATTATCAAGTACAAAAGAGACAGCCATCTATCCAGATGGTTTAGACTAATGATTCCCAACATGTTCCATGTTATGACACACTAATTTTGTCTAATTTTACTAATTCCCCAAAGCAATATGTGGGTTCTTAAAAGTAATTAAAGTAGAATTAAATATTATGTTAATTAAACATGGCTTTAAATGAATTTTAAATGACGTGAATTGGTTTTACCCCTTGGGATAACTGCAAATTGCCTATCCTCATTTTGTGACAGCCCAGAATATTAGGAACTGAAACCCTCACCAGCCTGAAGGAGGGGACTAAAACAGAATATATATCAGATCCTAAGCTTATGTCTTAAGAGTTTCTTCCCAGGTGTCCTGTGGCAATCATAGGAAGGAATTCCATGGCAAAATTTGTGATGGAAAGGTTTATTTCTTAGTGTGTACCTTCTCTGCTCCAGGACAAACACAAGTTCTTCTACCCCTGGCCTCCCACCTGACTGTTTGCACCCTGTGCTATTGACTCAGGTTGCTCACCTGATTCTCCCCATCCCCCATTCTTGGTGTAGACTGTCCCTGGGATGAGACAGGCTGGTTTCAATGTTCTACACAGAGGTAATCTGCATGTTCCACTTCATAATATGAGGGCAAGTGTCTGGTAATATCTTTCAGAATTGCAGCTACTTCATTTTTCCACCGTTCATATTAAAGTTTCATTTAAAGCCTTTGATTCACCTGATATTTGATCACAGAAGGTAATTCTTCTTCCCAGCAACTTCATTTAGCCTATGTTCCTATTTCTGCATTCAATAAAATTCAGTAACATTCTAAATTGTGTATTTCACTCTTGCTTTGAATACATTGATAGAAGCTATTGTTAGCTGTATGTTCTTCCTATCAGTCTTTTCAAAATTCTTTTTTCAGAATTCGTCATGAGGATTCATCTATACACTATTGTATTATTCAACCATTAAATTTCAAGAGGAAGAATGCCTATTGATGTGCATATTGTCCTATATATTTTCAGTGGAAAGAGCAGGGAACAAAATAGTATTATATTATTATTCTATTATAAATATATTTCACACACATGTACACATGCACGCACACATCCCCCCTCCATTGCATGTATTTTAGAAGAAAAACTAAAAGGACATACACCAAAGTGGTAGCAGTGGTTGTCTCTAGGTGCTGAGACTGATCAAATTGTATGTTCCCCTTACTTTTCCATATTTTCCAATTTCTCAATAATAAGCATGTAATACTTTTATAATCAGGAAAAAGTAATTTTAGATAATTCAATTAGTTATCAGGGTCAACCAGCATGTGGGGAAAAGGTGACAATTCTTACTGAAGAGAAATTAACACTTTTATTGTTGTTATGAATTGAGGTTACTTTTTTTAAGTAGGAACATATTGCTAAAATTAAAATGGAAGTAAGTAGAAACTTACTGAGTTTGAGTCATTTTACATATCACTTTTCAAGAGAAAGCAAAGTAAAACCAATTTCTATTTGGCTTTTTTCTTCAAGTGCTTAAACTTCTTGTCCTCTAGGGCCCGTATTTTATGCTCTGCAAGAGAAAGGGCTATGTCTCTTATCTCCTTTGGGTTTTCTGACCCCTCTTCTGACTGTTTTCTATACTACTATTCAAAGAATAAGTTCATGCACTTGAAAAATACTTGTTGATGGACTTTATATTTTCATTCATCCTGGCCTAGCCATGTCCTCAGAATTATATAAAAAGGTTCCCGCTTCTCCAGAAACCTGGTATCCCTTCCTAGTGTTCCTGCTTAGTGCTTTGGGTCCCAGATCTTCACCCTTAGATCTTCACTTGTGCAGTGTGAGATAGGCCTTAGCTAGTTCCAAACTCTAAGACCATTTCAGGGGTACTAAGTCTGCCCCACCCAGTGTCCCTGACTCACAGAGGCTTGGCCAGCAGACCATTCAATATCCAGGAGGCATCTGGGACATTACTCCCTCAATAGGAGACCCCTGACTAGATACCTCCAAGAAGCCCAAGTGGCTGATGCAAGTGTCGGCTCTGAGCCAAAGGAGCCCCTATAATGTCCCTGCCTTGGACACTAGCTGGGAACCACACAGCCCACTGTAGTCTACAGCCAAGCCTTTGGGCTGTAGGGTCTTGTCACTGTCCCCTATACCCTTCCACCAATGTCTGCTCATCCGCTCAGGGCCACAGATTCAACTTGTAGACAGTATCAGCAAGGGCCCCCAGTCAGAGAGCACAAGGCCAGGTGCTGCTCTGCTCTCCACCACCTAGAGTAGTGGTGGGAAGGATGCCCAGCCCAGAGAAGCTGTAGCAGTACCGCCCCTGAAGCTGACTGCAGCCCACTCTGAGTGTGTGTTGGGGGAGTGTGGAGATGTGCTGAGAGCTCCCTTGAAGGCAGGACTTGGCTTCTGCAATTCTGATTAGCAGATTCAGAGAGAAGCCACTGTTTATTCTCTTAGTCTTGTGTAACACCTGAGAGTTGCTAACGTGGAGTTTTCATCCCCTTCCCTGATCATTGCCTACCACCACTCATCACCTTACTAAGAAGGGTCTGCCATCCTCCTAAAGGGCTACCTTATGCTCCAGTGGTCAAAAATCCTATTCTGACTCCAAGTCTCGTACAATGGCCCATGCTCCTAAAAGCTGGCACTGGGAGAGCAGGACTGAGATAGAAACCCCAGAGATTCCCTTAGATACTCTCATTAACTCACTAACCAGAAACCATTACTCTCTTCTTAAAAGCCTGTTGGAGAAACAACAGAACTAGGCGTGCGGTCCCTGATGCTGACTTTGGTAGATTTGAGACCCAACATGGAGAGGCCAAACACTGACTTAGATTGGCCCTGAGTCTAAGAAAACCCCCTGCCAATAAAGCCAAACTCCGCTCACTCAGTTTGTACAGATCTAATGCCATTCCCCTTAATCCTGAGAGGCCGCTAGAGACCCAGACTGGTTATATGCTGTGTAGTCTGAGTAAATACCATTTGGAACACAGGTCTGCAGCAGATCCAGAGTAAACAAAACCTGATGCTATACTGGAGATATGAAAAACATAGAATCCTGGAAACTATAAATGATAACATGGAACAATTATTAAGTAGGTACCATGTCTGAGCACTATTCTAGCCACTGTGAATGCATCACCTCACAGCAATCTCAGGAGGTAGGTGATAGTATTATCCCTATATTTTAGATAAGAAAGCTGAGGCATAGAAATATGAAGTAATTATTCTAAGGACACAGAATTAGGAAGCAAGGGAGGTGGGTCTCAAATTCTGGTGGTCTGATTCCAGAGCTGGTACTCTTAACCACTATACTACACTGCCTATAGTGATAAAAGAAACTCCTCTTTGTAAGCAGGCTTTATGGGCATGTGGCCAGGGCAGTTATATACAAAATCCTGAGCTCAGAAGGACCATGCACTTGGAGTTTAATGTCACTGTCTTGAAGTTTTTAAAAATTTGAATATTTTTTTGCAAATAAAATCTGAAATCTAATAGGACAATTGAATACACACTGGAAACATATAGTCTCTGATAGCACAAAGTCCCACTTTCACCACCTTACCACATCCCTGGGACAGGTTCTTAGCTGTCAGCTCCTTTGCCCCTCAGTACCCAGGACCCCATCCAGACTTCCACATTGTCTCATACTCAGGGAACTCAGCATAGGCACAGGGAGCATTGGTGTCTGACACATAAACCCTGAAAAATCTCAAGGTGTATATGGTAAAAGCCATCCTGGGCCCAGGCTAGCAGTGCCACAGTGCAGTTGATAGGTACTTAGTAAGGACTATTGACTACTCAAGTCCAGGTATATAGTGCGTCCTATGCAGAAGTTATAAATATTCTTGGTGGTCACCTGTCTACTATGGGTTGGGGCAGCCTGCTCATGGGAGGGGGAGATGCCTCGTTTGACTTCCTCCCTCCTGGCCAGCACACAATGCATCCGTCCAGCAGTTGGTGAGAGAAGGAAACCAGTAGCCAGTGGGCCACATACATGAGTACCAAATCACAGGGCAGCATCATTGGGCAGCTGGGAGGGCCTGCACTTGCCCCACAAATATCCCTGTGCCCGAGTGGGTGTGTCATTAACAAATTTAAAGCACCATGACAGGCTGAGGAAAAAAAAGGAAAAAACATTATATTCAAGTACCTTTAATAGCACCTTTTCCTCCTTTATGAATGAGAAACTTCATATTTACATCTTGCACTGGACCTATACAAATTATATTCTTAGTTCTGGCTATGAGGACTTTATACTGCCAAAGCATTTTGGTATCCCCTGAGATCCACCACTTTCTGTATAGAAATGATGAAATTGGATGAGGTTGTAGCTGTCTCTAAGAGGGTAGAGGACACTTTTACTTGCCAGAGGGATGGCTGCTAAGTCAGAGTTTGAAGTCCAATCTGATGAGGCCCATTTCATCTTACCCTCCCAGCTATGTTAAGCATCACATAATGTGAATGGGTGGGTTGAGATTATGAATCGGGAAAACCCGAGTTCCAATTCTGCTTTGGCCACTGGCTGAGTGATCTCCAGAACATTGAGCAAAGAGAAGGTTTGATTAATCTAGTGTTTTCAGACTGCCATTGAGTTCTAGGAGGATAGCTCAGGGAGGGAGAGGTGAGTGCTAGGCGGCAGGGTGCCTTGTACTTTCTTCAGCTAAACCTCTTCCATTTGTATATTTTCTTTAGTTTTGTTCTGCATTGAAAACCACTTACAGAAGTCATTCAAATACTTAAAAAATTAAAATGAATCTGTCTTGATTTTCTCTGTGGGCCCTTCCACCTCTGACTTCTAATTCTCAAAGTCTAATCTTGAATGCCACAGGGTAAATGGTTTTTTATTCCAGAAAGAAATATGCCATGTGCTTGGGCCAGTGGCCAGAAAAGTAGAAATCCTGATAGGATAAGGGATTGACTTTGGTAGTATAGGGCTAAAAGGTGAGGACAATGAAGAAAAAGAGGTTAAGTCACTGTGTGGTGACAGCGTCCATGACATGAACCATCTGCACAACCAGTAGAATCAGCTAGAATTCTGACCCAGGCGGTACAATTTTCTACCTTTCCTCCATTATGCAGCAGGATATAATAATACCTAGTGGAGAAAATGAACTTAGTAAGCAAGAAGGTTAATTGTGAGTGAATTTTAACTTTGCTATTTTTTCTGAGTCTACCAAACAATTAGACCCTACATTAGACCTAGGTGGCAGACAAATATTAGCCAAACAGCTCCATCCTACCAGTGTCTCAATATAGGTGGGCAAAACAAATTCAGAAAAATGGAAAGTAGGCATGCAAAATGCAATGGGAAAACAGGATAAGAAAACTCCATTCCCTCTGAAATGTCAGGAAATTTACCTTAAAAAGGAAGATGGGATTTAAATTTGGATTTTGGAATTAATAGAACTTGGACAGACAGGACGTGAAGAGGTTTACATGCCCTATTTAGGAGTTTGGAATTAATCTTAAAGGTGAAGAGGGACATGGAAAATTGTAAGCAGTTTGGCAGGAAGGAGAAGGCTGGTGTGGTCAGATTTACATGTAACCCACTGTGGTTGTGAGAAAGTGGATTTTATAGGATCCAGGGTAGATTTAGGGATAAATCCCTAGTTAGCTAATCCTGGCAAGAAAAGATTGTGCCGATAACAGTGGAGAAGAAACTGATTCAAAAGACATTTGGGTGGGAGAATTGACAGAATTTGTTAATTGATTGAATGCAGGGATTGGAAGGAGAGGGAATGCCAAGGATTGATTCTCAGGTTTTGGGCTTAAAAAGTGTATAATGCCAGCCATTAGGTTAAAAAACTATATAGTGCCATTCACTTATGTAGAGGACAGAGCTTTGAAGAGGAAGGGCAGGTTTAGAAGCATTCGGTTTCTGAAAGATTAAATTTGGAGTACTTGAGGAACTGCCAAGTTGAGATTCCAACTGGTAGTTAGATACAAAGATCTGGAGATCAAAGAGAATTTGTTTCCACATAGCTCTCAAGTAAACCATATCACTTGTCTCACAACTGGGGCTTAGGAGTTGTTGGAAGATTGCTACATAGTATCTGGGAATAGAGACAAAAAAAAATATTTTGGGGGCCCAAATATTGTGCCTGACCAAGATGTAGATAAACACAACTTTTTGTTTTTGCAGCCTGAGCCAATTTGATGATTTTTTTCAAACTAGTTGTTTGATTTTAGTCATATTATCATCTCTAGGCATTAGTTTTTCTCATCTATAAAAGCAAGGTATTCATATTTTATATTGTTCAGACATAGGATTGTATGGTTTTAAGACTAGCTTGTTGCTATTTTAGACAAAATAGCAATATCTGTGAATTTTTTGCATTTTTACAAATTCTGAGGACTAGCTATGAACTAATGAATTAATTGGGGTTATACTTAGGCTTGTGTTGAAATGCATTTGAGACTAGGAATGTTCTTGGCTCAAATTCATTTGGAATCCACATACAAAAAAAAAAACATAGCTGCAACTCAGGACTAGCGTTCACACTAACTGGTGATCCATTATTCTTTACAAAAGGATCTTCCAACTTTAGCTAGTGAAATCAATCTATTATTTCTCTGGATATTTATGATTTACACCTATAAATCACAATAATTGCACATAAGAATTCATGTATGTACTAATAATTTACAGCCTCACAGCATCAGGCTGGTACAGCCTTTGAAAGACACACATTTTGGAGTCTCCTGAATCATGAACTAGATGGACTAAATTTAATTCAGTCTATGGGGCACCATGTAAATCCTTGATATAAGCACATGCATGATACAGAAAAGTTACTTGCACCCAGTTTGCCATCTATGTTCTCATCTATAATTTATAGTCAAATTATATTGTTTTAGTCTTTTTGTTATCATACAATTATTTTAATTTGTAATTAGTGTTATAGCTTCACCACTCAGATTGACATATTTATACCCCTAGACTTATGCATTTTCCTCTTAAATATTTTTAGCAGGCAATTGTTTCAGAAAATATATATTATTTTGTCTATATAATTTCCCTCTGCTATGTTGTTGCTTATCTAAACAATGACTTCTAAACAATTAGTCAGAGTAATTTAATTGCCTTTAACAAAGCTTCATATTTTTTTAAATTGCAGATTAATATGAAGGTACATATGATTAGGTTACATTGTCTGTGTTTGTAAGGTACAGTCTGGGTTGCAGTTGAGTCGTTTATTCAGGAGATGTGCCAAATACCCATACATTGTACCTGTTAGGTGGGAACTTACCAAAGTCCTTCCCCCTTTCTTGAATTTAATTGTTTTTCTCTTGTGTGGACCTGTAATTATTGATCTACTAGTTTCAACTTAGCATTGAGTACATGGGATGACAAAGCTTCATTTTGCAAAATGCAAATAAAACTGTGAGATGGTCTTCATACCACATTCTTGAGACAGGTATTGAAAGATTAAGAACTGTTCCTCAATATTTTCTGTAGAGCAATTTTTACCTCTTCATTTCTCAAACTATAGATGAGAGGATTTAACATGGGGAATCACCATTGTATAAAATACTGAGACCATCTGATTTCCTGTCTGGGATGCATGTTGAGGGAACTGCAAGTATGTGTACATAGTTGTTCCACAGTACATGGCAACAGCAGTCAAGTGGGATGCAAAAGTGGAGAAGGTTTTCTGTTTTCCAGCAGCTCAGGGGATTCCCAGGATAGTCATGAGGATAGACATGTAGGAAACAAGGATCACCACAGTTGAAGTGACCAAGGTGAATCCCCCACAGCCAACAACCATGACCTGGGTGATCCAGGGATCTGAGCAAGCCAGTGCCAACAGTGGGAGGATGTCACAGAAGAAGTGAGAGATGACACGTGGTTGACAGAATGTTAGTTGTGTGATAGAAGTTGTCACCATGACCATGTTTACTAACCCACCAAGATAGCATCCAGCTACCAAGAAGAGACATCGGACTCTTGACATGGTAATGTGGCAGAGCAGTGGGTGACAGATGGCAGTATAGAGATCATAGGCCGTGGAAGCCAAAATATTGGATTCTGCAGAGGCAAAGATTATGAACAGGCCCATTTGAGTCACACATTCATGGAAAGAAATGTCCTGCAACTTAGATAAGAAATTTACCAAAGTTTTTGGAACGGTGATGGAAGAGAAACAGACATCAAGGAAGGACAGATTGGAAAGGAAAAAATACACGGGTGTCTGGAGACGAGCACTGACTCTGATCAGGACCACCAGGCCTAGATTCCCCAACACAGTGACAACATAAACAGTGAGAAAGGCTCCAAATAGCAGGACTTCAAGATGAGGGTTATCTTTCATGCCAAGAAGGATGAAGTCAGTCACAACAGATGAATTCTCCATTGGCACAAGCTGAGAATTATTCTTGACTAGTCAAAAACCCTTTAGACAAGCTTTAAGTGAGGAAATAAGAGAAAACCAGAAGATCTGGATAAAACAGTCCTGTGCAAAGCACATAATTCCAGGACACTTACTAATCCTTCCCCTCATCTATCTTCTCACTTTAAACACTTTCCCTACCAGTATAAATATTTCCCAGGTATGGCATTGCAGACATAAAGGCCGAAGAAAAAGAGGAAAGAAAATGGAGGTAAAGAAAATTCAGAAATTAAAATGAATACAGATAGGGATGAAAGTAAGGTCTAGGTTTCAAAAGGTGCTTGATAATCTTCATTGAGGAATAAATTAAGTGAGGGTGAGATAAAATGATTGTCATGAAGAGATGTTCTTTACTGATTCAGGACTACAAACCTTTAGAAAAATTGGTGCTGTGGAATTATCTGTTAATCTCCCTCCTTTTTCCAAATCATGCCCAAGGAACTATTAGAAATGAGGTAAAAATAGGGTAAATATGTCAAGTGATTTCATCTTCACATACAGCCCCCTTTTAGTATTTGTGACAGTATTTTTGAAACAGCAGATGTCACCAATACTCACTATTTTGCTTGATCAGTAGAGGGTTATCTGAGACCACTGATCATCTCTTCACTGGTAGATTGTTGCAGAAATCAGAATGCCCCTAAATGATTATAAGAAACCGGGCTCAATGGCCGGGCGTTGTGGCGGGCGCCTGTGGTCCCAGCTACTTGGGAGGCTGAGGCAGGTGACTGGCTTGAGCCCAGTAGTTGCTGTGAGCTGTGATGCCATAGCACTTTACCCAGGGGTACAGCTTTAGGCTATGTCTCAAAAAAAAAAAAAAAAATCCCAGAGGGCTAGGATCACAGGCATGAACCACTGCACTACACCTAAGTTTTATTTTGTAAATAGAGAAAATTGGTAGATTTAAGGTTAAAAGTACTTACTTGGGTTGACACAGAGTGGCAGTACTAAAAAACAATCTTCAAGTCTCTAAGGAATGGATGTTTACTGTTGAAACAATCAAGGCAGGTATTTCTTTTAAAAATAAAATCCAGGCCAGCTAGGTGACTTGCATCTGTAATCCCAGCACTCCAAGAGGCCAAGGTAGGCGGATTGCTTTGGGCTCATAGTTCAAGACCAGCTGAGCAAGAGCTGGATCCCATCTCTACCAAAAACAGAAAAAATTAGCAGGCATGTACAAATTGTCTATAGTCCTAGCTATTCAGGAGGCTAAGGCAAAAGGATGACTTGAACCCAGGAGTTTGAGGTTACTGTGAGCAATGACACCACAGCACTCTACCCAGGGTAACAGAGTGAGACTCTGTCTCAAATAAACTAATTCACTAATTAAAATAAAAACAAAATCCAATAACTGCTATTTTCCTAGTGTCTTATCTTCTCCATGAGGTATTAATTTTAAAAATCTCTTATTTTGGCTCGGCACCTGTGGCTCAACTGGCTAGGGCACCAGCCACATACACCTAAGGTGGTGGGTTCGAATCCCCAGCCCGGGCCTGCCAAACAACAATGATGGCTGCAACCCAAAAATGGCCGGGCGTTGTGGTGGGTGCCTGTGTTCCTAGCTACTTGGGAGGCGGAGGCAGGAAACTCGCTTGAGCCCAGGAGTTGGAGGTTGCTATGAGCTGTGATGCCATGGCACTCTACCCAGGCTCCATCTCAAAAAAAAAAAAAAAAATCTCTCATTTTGTAGCACAGTGTCTTGTTAAATATTAAGATCTAAAAGGTTTATAGTTCCAGCATTTGTCTATTATTTCTAAAATCAAACTGTAACGTCAATAAATATTATAATCCACACATTAGAAAATACAATCTCCTCAATCAAAAAGTTTTAAATGCCTCAGAATTATCATTTAACCATTATTTTTGCCTTATAACACTATTTTAACAGATTTTATGGAGTTATATCTGCCTAATTACCTAATCTCTGATTTAATCCCTTGTCCAAATATTACCTATCCTTCTTCCTTTCTAGCTAATATATTCTTGACTATGAACTCACAAATGTCAAATTCTTAAGACATAATTTCACTGAAGATAAATAAGATTACTGTAAATGGCCACATGGCAGATTCCCAATTGCCCAAATATTTCTTTTACACAGTACTATTAGCATTCCTCAGCTATCAGATTCAACTGGAGAAAGCAGAATCACACAAGAGGAATCAGAAAGTGTCCTGAGGGATTATTACAACCATTTTCTTTAAAACTCTCAAAAAGACAGAAATTCACTCACACTAAGGATCTAAACAGACCAAGACTAGATGAAAATAACACATGTAAAGCTCTTGTTAGTATTAAAGTTACAAAAGAAAAAAAGAGGGTGGTGACTATGGTTCAGTGGGTAGGACGCCAGCCCCATATATAGAGGGTGGCAGGTTCGAACAAAGGCCTGGACAAACTGCAACAAAAAATATCCGGCACCTGTAGTCCCAGCTATTCAGAAGGCTGAGACAAGAGAATTGCCTAAGCCCAGGAGTTGGAGGTTGCTGTGAGCTGTGACACCACAGCACTCTACCAAGAGCAATAAAGTGAGACTCTGTCTCTAAAAAAAAGGACAGAAGACATTAGTTTTAAAACAAACTTCCAGCTGGACACAGTGGCTTATGCCTATAATCCTAGCACTCTGGGAGACTGAGGCAGGTGAATTGCCTGAGCTCATGAGTTCAAGACCAGCCTGAATAAGAACAAGACCCCCATCTCTAAAAAATATCCAGGTATTGTGACCAGCACCTGTGGTCCCAGCTACTTGGAAGGCTGAGGCAAGAGGATCTCTTGAGCTCAACAGTTTGAGGTTACTATGAGTTAAGATGCCATAGCACTCTATCAAGGATGATAAAATGAGACTCTGTCTCAAAAAAAAAAACACTTTCAAATAAAATACAGGCTTAAAAAATAGTCAACATTTTCTTTGAAAGCACTACAAAAACTGATAGGATATTCTGTGATACCAAGTTTAATAAGAAGTGATAAGCTTGATCAGATCCTGCTCTAGTCAGCCCAGTATCATTCTTGACAATATCATTAACAAATGTGTTGCAACATGCTATGGGTCAGTTTAACAATTAACTGAGGGTCTTCCATAAAATTATCCAATAACGTAAATTATTCACTTATATTTCCAACTTTTATCTTTAACTTTGCTAGCCACTCTTTTACTCAAACTTCCAAGTGCAATTTTAAGAATTCTAACCATTTCAGTCTATCTTAACCTCATTTTGTCTGTTTCCTCATACCTGGTTTGTACCAAAATCAGATCTACCAAAAATATTTCAAGACATTTTTTTTGTTAACCTGTTAATTCCTCTGCAAAATTACTTATCATAATTGCAACACTGAATCAGAATTAACAACAACAACAACAAACAAATAAAAAAAAAAAACAGGCAAGGATGCATGGAAAAGAAAAAGATGCAGGGAGATCAATGAAAAGCTAACCTATATTCCTGTACAGGATCAGTAGCCCCAGTCTGAAATTCAAAATGCTCCAAAATTCAAAACTTTCTGATTGTCAGAAAGACACTCAAAAGGAAAAGCTCACTGGAGCATTTCCAATTTCAGATTTTCTGACTAGGGATACTCAACTGATAAGTATATATGATGCAAATAATCCAAAATCTGAAAACAAATATGAAATCCAAAACACTTTTAGTCCAAAGCATTTTGGATAAAAATACTCAAGTGCCAAGACTTCGACTATAATTTGGGGTGATACAGGCAAGTCCCCAAATTACCAACATACTTCTTCTCATATTCACAACTTGAAACTCAGAATGCACTTAAAAAGAAACAATGGTAAGGCTTGGCGTCTGTAGCTCAAGCAGCTAAGGCGCCATCTGCAGACACCGGACCTGGTGGGTTCAAATCCAGCCCAGGCCTGCCAAACAACAATGACAACTACAACCAAAATAGCCCATTGTTGTGGTGGACACCTGCAGTCCCAGCTACTTGAGAGGCTGAGGCAAGAGAATCACTTTAGCCCAGATTTGCCCATCAAGAGCCTATTCTAGGCTCAGTGCCTGTGGCTCAAGTGGCTAAGGCACCAGACACGCACACCCAAGGTGGCGGGTTCGAATCCAGCCCAGGCCTGCCAAAACAACAATGATGGTTGCAACCAAAAAATAGCCAGGCATTGTGGTGGGTGCCTATGGTCCTAGCTACTTGGGAGGCTGAGGCAGGAGACTTGCTTGAGCCCAGGAGTTGGAGGTTGCTGTGAGCTTTGATGCCATGGCACTCTACCCAGGGGGACAGCTTGAGGCTCTGTCTCCAAAAAAAAAGAGCCTATTCTAGGGCTTGGCACCTGTAGCACAGTGATTATGGTGCCTGATACATACACCCAAGCTGGCAGATTCAAACCCCACCCAGGCCGGCTAAACAACAATTACAACTGTAATAAAAAACAGCCAGGCATTGAGCAGGCACCTGTAGTCCCAGCTGCTTGGGAGGCTGAGACAAGAGAATAACTTAAGCCCAAGAGTTTGAGATTGCTGTGAGCTGTGACATCAAAGCACTCTACTGAGGGCAGGTGACATAGTAAGACTGTCTCAAGAAAAAAAAAAAGAGCCTATTCTATTTATCTTCTGACATCCCTGAACCAGTCTTGAATTCCAGATTCATGTGGAAACAGCACAGTATGGAAAGAACACAGCCTGTGTAATCTGTCAGAGTTAAGACAAAAATCCTCATTGGCAATTACTAACTGTAAGAGAAAACAAAATTTACTTAACTTTTTTTTTTTTTGAGACAGAGTCTCACCATGTCACCCTTGGTTGAGTGCCGTGGCATCATAGCAACCTCAAACTCTTGGGCTCAAGCCACATGCCTGGCCATTTTTTCTTGGAGTTGTCATTGTCAGTTAGCTGGCCTGGGCCAGGTTCAAACCCACCACCTATGGTGTATGTGGCTGGCGCTGTAACCACTGTGCTACAAGCGCCAAGCCTATTTAATTTTTCTAAGTCCTAATTTCTACATATATATAATATGAGAGCACTGCCTAACATGGGGAGTTTGTAGGGATTAAAGATTATACAAATGGACCAGCAGAGAATGTGACAAAGTACGTATAAATAATAATAGAGGCAATTATATTGCCCTCCACTCTTGTCTATTACCCTCTTCACAGATTCTTTTTATTTTCCATGTTGCAGTAAGCACCCTGTTCAGAATTTATTAAAAGGAATTTAAGGTTTAGAATCAGATTATATATATATATATATGTGTGTGTGTGTATATATATATGTATATATAAAACCTAGGTTTAGGACGGGGCAAGGTGGCTCACCACGGTAATCCCAGTACTCTTGGAGGCCGAGGCGGGTAGACTGCCTGAACTTACCACTTAAGAGACCAGCCTGAGCCAGAGAGCCAGAGAAAGACCCTGTCTCTAAAAATAGCCAGGTGTTGTGGCGGGCGCCTGTAGTCCCAGCTACTTGGGAGGCTGAGGCAAGAGAATCACTTAAGCCCAGGAGTTTGAGGTTGCTGTGAACTATGATGTCACAGCACCCTACAGAGGGTGACGAAGTGAGACTCTATCTCAAAAACAAAAGAAAAAGAAAGAACGAAAAGAAAACCTAGGTTTGATTCCAGGTACTGTCTCATACAACTACTGAACTTCCGGCTAGATACTTAACATCTCTGAACCTCAGACTGTTCATCTGTTATCCCCCAAAGAGGAAAAATCAAAGAGGTATTATAATTGACACAGTTTATAAAACTGGCATAAACCATATAATACCAGAAAAGTTAGCTTTCACCTACCCCCAACACACAACTGCTCAAAATCCCTTCCAAGATCAAATATGTATAACTGAGCAAATGTGATGGGAGAAGTAAAGCAAGCTAAACTAGGCAGCTCACCATAACATACCATGATGATGTCTCCTGCACACTCACACTACAGAACATACTTGTTCACCCTAATGACGTTCTTTTTTTTTTTTTTTTTTTTTGAGACAGAGCCTCAAGCTGTCACCCTGGGTACAGTGCCATGGGATCACTGGAGGTTGCTCACAGCAACCTCCAACTTCTGGGCTCAAGCGATTCTCCTGCCTCTGCCTCCCAAGTAGCTGTGACTACAGGTGCCCGCCACAACGCCCGGCTATTTTTTGGTTGCAATTGTCATTGTTGTTTGGTGGACGTGGGCTGGATTCAAACCCGCCAGCTCAGGTGTATGTGGCTGGCCCCTTAGCCGTTTGAGCCACAGGTGCCAAGTGGAGTTCTTGTTGTTGAATTCCAAGCTGGAAAATTAAGCTAAAAAGTTAAGCTGTATGGAAGACTGCTCCATCCTAGCAATCTGTGTCCTGAGAAACCTTAAGCAGTTTCTATTCCCCTCTCACTTAGCTTTCCTTCCTATTCCCCAAAATAGTTCCCTTAACAAAGGCAGTATGGACCTAAGGTAGGGCAGAGAGAATTGGCTAGATGAATAAGTATGTTCAACTTAAGGAGCGACCATCCTTGATACAGTCCACCAAAAAATGCAATCTGGTTATATCAAGATGAAAGATGGAAAAACCAAAAAGACTGTTTTTTAAAATGTCCATATGAAGATACTTTATATTTTTAATATCATTTATCCCATAGAAACTTTAAAATACCGACCTCCTGGCTCGGCGCCTGTGGCTCAATCGGCTAAGGCGCCAGCCACGTACACCTAAGGTGGTGGGTTCGAATCCCCAGCCCGGGCCCGCCAAACAACAATGATGGCTGCAACCAAAAAATGGCCAGGTGTTGTGGCGGGCGCCTG
>CAUYQV010154570.1:0-17075 GCA_963574575.1 Galagoides demidoff | reverse complement strand
CCTCTGTTGAATTAAAGTCCACAGATATATCTCAGCATTAAAATATATAAAATAATTTTTCAAAAAAGACAATGGCTGCGTATGAAAGCTATAACCAAATAGCCTAAGAATGTGGGGAGGGGGGAGGGAGAAGGGAGGGGGGAATGGGTGGAGGGAGGGAGATTGGAGGGACCATTTTTGAGGTTTATCTTACAGTGTTTAAGTCTTAAAACCCAAAGCAGAACTAGATCACAGTTATGTCACATTAATCTGAATTTTCTGAAATTTTTTTCAATCACAAAAGAAGGATTACTTCCAAGTCATAGTCCACACAGGCACTGGCCGCACTACCTGGCATTTGCTTCTGATCTTCTCTGGAGCCCTCATGATATTCCTGTTAGGACGTCTTGGAATCAGGGCCAGGTAGAGGCAACGAACTCCCCAGTGCAGCTGAAGGTCCCACTCCAGATACCAGGGACCACGCGTCCAGGGTGAGGTCACCACCCCACCACTTCTGTGCCTTCCAATTCTAGCTTAAACTCAAGTGACCCACATCTTTTGGGGGTTTTGAGGTGGGTTTTGGAGCCTTCCCTGGAGAAGCCTCTCAGATGGGCCAGAGCAGGCCATGCACTCAACTAGCCAAGTTCTACCCCATCAATATATCTATCACCAGCTCCTGGGACACTCTACCCATCTCTTCAACCTATTCTCCAGTCCAGGAGGCTCCCCTTTGCTCAATTCCTTCCTAAAGCATGTCAGTGGCTCACTGGCTAATAGGAAGGAATCATGTTCTCAAGCAAGTCTCAGCAAAGTCACATGGAAGCAGGTGAATTCAGACATTCAGCCTGCTGGGTGATACTTTCTTCCAGCAGTCTTAGACATGAGCCTAGAATGTATAGCTTAACAACCAAAAATGTCAAGCCATTTGAGCAAAGGAGGCCATGTGGTCAAGTGCTGCATAGGCCTGGACTATCCACATTAGGAGAATTCTGACTTGCTTGTGTCTTGGATGTGGGACTTTGGACAGGGCACTCCCCTGCTCAGCTTACTGAGGGCCTGGGCTTCCTCTCTCCTGTAGCAGGGCTGTGCACAGGGCTCAACTCATGGGACGGCTATGGGAATTGAAGGGGCCGTCAGAGGCTGATCAATCAGTGCTGGGCATTCAGCTGCCAGCTAGAGATGTGTTATTTGTCTATCTGGCTGTGAGTGGAGAACCGGCCTGCTGAGCACAACCACCTGTAGCAAATCTTCTCAGCTGCCCAGAGGAAGCACCAACATGAGCAGGTGAAAGGCATTTCTAGCCTGCTAGGGAAACAGGGATGTCACTGAGGATTGCTTAAAAACTATTATTTATTTATTTATTTATTTATTTGTGGGTTTTGGCCGGGGCTGAGTTTGAACCCGCCACCTCCAGCATGTGGGGCCAGTACTCTACTTTGAGCCACAGACCCTGCCCACTAAGAGACTATTTTAGGCAATGCAGGAGATAGATAACAGGGGCTGCCTCCTTGGGCCAAGTAACTGGGAGATGTGAACTGGAAGATTTATTTTCTACCACAATCCTTATGAAATCTTTTATTTCCTACTAATATTAACAAAAATCACTTCAAAAACAGATTTTTTAAAAACTGAATCTGTTTGAGGGCATCCTAGAGACTGATAAAATAATATGATATTGTACATTTCAAAGTTAAATAAGGGGGTCAACCTCATATTAAGTGTTCTTACCACAAAAAAAGAAAAAAGAGAGAGAGAGACCAAGAACTCTGAGGGTGTGATCATGTCTAGTACATTGACTGATGCTGGTGTCCTGATGTGTCCAAACTCATCAAGTTCAGATCAAATATGGGGAAGCAATTTTTTTTAATTCTTTGGTAAATCAAAACCTCTATAAAGTTGAAGAAAGAAAGAAGGAAAGAAAGAAAGAAAAAGAAAGAAAGAAAGAAAGAAAGAAAGAAAGAAAGAAAGAAAGAAAGAAAGAAAGAAAGAGAAAGAGAGAGAGAGAGAGAGAAAGGAAGGAAGGAAGGAAGGAAGGAAGGAAGGAAGGAAGGAAGGAAGGAAGGAAGGAATCCCTGCCTCCAGGAGTTTGTAAACTTGTTGGACATGTTGGAGCCTCCCTCTGGCCTTGCTGGGCAGATACACAGAGCTGGAGAGGGAGGAGGGACAGGAAGGGGCCCTTTCCCAACTGGGCATAAGAAAGACCCAGGGTCTAAAGCTGAGAGGAAACAGCCTATTGTTTTCCGTCTTACCTCCTTTTTGTTTGTTTTATTAGAAGACCTTGCAGAACCAGACCTTCTGATCGTAGGCCACATAGCAGGGGAGGTAAGAAACAGTCACGTGAACATCAGCCAGTGAGCAAGGACAGCTCCAGAGTGTGCCACCCTCAGCAAGCCTGGGGACCATGTGGCTGTCTGATCTCCACCCAGGCCCCATGTCTGACCAGACGATTTGTGAGAGGTTAAACTGTGCCCAGTTACTATCCTTCCTTTCTGCCTTTTCTAAAGTAGAATTTGCAAATCAAACTACACTAAACAAATAACACAGACGACCTTACACTTGAATTAAGCCAAATTTGGTTTGAAATCCTCAAGTCTGTAAGTTAAGGTAAGCAAAAACAGCCACATCTCAAACATACCTCCCCACAGGGACTGGAGGTTGGGGAGTCCCACCGAAGATGGGGACTATAAGCTCAGAAGCACCTGCTGGGCAACCTCTCCCTGACCCCACCCCACCTCCAGTCCTGGGAACTACCTTCCACTCTGCTCACTCCCATGAGATAGACTTCTCAGAGTCCACATGTAAGTGAGGTTGTGGGGTGCTTGTCATTCTGTCCCCGGCTTATTTCAATAATGTCATCCAGGTTCATCCACATTGCTGCAAATGACAGGATTCCATTATTTGTGGCTGAATACTTTTCCATTATAGGTATATCTACCTCTCTATCTCAGAAACTAAATGGTATGACTGTCTATATTTACAAAAACCAAAGAAAGGAAAGAATTCTGTAGGCCCAACAGTCCCCCCAGCAACTGGCCAACATGTCTGTGTATGTGTGTGCATGTATGTGTGTTTGTTGGAGTTGGGCGGGGGGAAGCAAGACTGTTTATCTGCAGCAATAACTTCATTTTCAAACACTAGTATATAAATCCTGTACCAAATACAGAAATAGAAGAATAGAATTCACTGCTCTATATTATATTAGCTTGAAGATTTCTAATCAAAACACCCCAAAGAGTGAATTACAGTGTCAGGGTCAGATTTCACAAGGAGAGCAGCTGCTCCATGGCAGGGTTTTCTCAGGAAGGCAGAGAGCTGCTGGGGTTACCTGCACCCCCAGCAAGATGGACATGTTTTGAATTCTAGGAAGGAGACCTGAAGGGCTCTGCAGACACGTCCTCGTGGGCGCCAGGTTTAAGGACCATGCAGCTGCTTCGCGGTGCCTTATTGCCCATAAAAGAACATTTCACACGGTCAACAGCTCAAATTTATGTGCACCCTACGGGGTAAATTTCCAGTGCTGTGAATGGAGACTCTCTTACACAATTCTCATTATTGTTAATAGAAATTGTGTGTTAACTTCTCACTCAGTGCCCCTTACTGAGAATAAATCGTGTGTGTGTGTGTGCGTGTGTGTGCATAAATCCTCAATATCTCTAACTCCCCCGTTCCTGGGAGAAAATGATTCTAGTGATCTGTCTGTATTTCCCCAATGACAGTTTTTAGATCAATTCATTTAAAGAAAAGGTGGGAGAATGCTGAAAATTAAAGCTTGGCTCTGCCCTTAATGAGCTGTAAGTATGACATGGCCACCAGGAAGTAGAGGGGGCAGCGTGCGAGCCTTTCCAAACGTGAGTATGAGTTTTCTGACACCAGGCCATAGTATGTTCACTTTCTGAATCTTGGGAGAACTTTTAGCAGAAGAACTTTATAGAAACTTTATAATGACAAATGCTTGAGTAGCACTGCTAAGATTGTATAGTTAAGGGAGAAGTAAATACAAACTGCCCGCAAAGTAAATACAACATTTTTTTAATAAAAACATTTTTGAGGGTATTAACTCTGGTGGAAATTAACAGTGTCTGAAATGGGTGAGTGCAGGAAATCGTATCAGCTGGAGACACTATCACCAAGAGCCCAGCCTCTGTGGGCAAAGCACAAAATGGCTGTTCTTATGACCCATGTCAAGACCAAGGAGTATTTTACAGTCTCCAGAATTAGTCTCCAAAATCCATATAATGATTAAGCCCAAATCTTACTTGTATATAGAGGCTTCTAGAACAGAAGATAATGAGTACTAAGTGAAGGTAATGCTCAGGTAAGCTGTAAATAGGAAAACCCTCAGCCAGGTGCTATAGGTTAGCATTAAGGTCATGATTGGATGTAGGAGGAAAACCTATGAATTTGCCAGGAAGAGGTCTATAAACCTTAAATGGTCAGCTAGAAAAAAAAAATCAAGAGAATCAGACCCCTGGGCAAAGGACTCTAAAACAAGACAGTGGTCACTGAAGAGAAAATAGAATTCTCCTTACGCCAAGCGGTCATCGATGAAGATGCTTCTCCCAGGTGCCCACATGAGCTCCTGGAAGGAAGGAGCCACCACCGTCTGTGCAGCCAGAGCAGGGCTGGCAGAAGAGACGGAGGGTGCAGCTCAGGCACTCCGCCCTCCTCTGGGGCTCCTGGGTGGTTGGTTGGCGGTAGTCTGGGCTGCAACTTGGCCAGTTCCCAGATGTCCCCACCACTGGCATACAACAGCATTCTCCAACTGGCCAAGTTCATTGCCATTGTCCCACCTGCTTCCTAGCGTCCCATATTCTCCTGCTGGCATCTCTCCCTCCTCTCTGTCCTTGCAGAGATGGGCCCCTTTCATTAGCTCACTGCCCTCCTCCTACACCACAGTGGTCTGGAAGTGGAGAGAAGCAAACATGAATGGGTGGGTTCAATCTGCGGTGTCCAACAAGAGCCGCTCCTGCCTCTCCATCAGCGTCCCTGATGCTGCAGAGGCCACTGCAGAGAGGAGTGGAGGCTGGACCATGCCAGACAGACGTGAGGAGCGAGGGCTGGTGCTGCCCAGAAGACAGACAGGGCCATGGTGAGGGCTTCAGGGCAGGCTGGTTAGGGTTTGTAAAGGATCAGTCTAACTGCTGTGTTGAGAGTAGACCAGGAGAAGGGAGAGAAGTCTTCCAGACTGTTCCCAAGGTAGAAACAATGACCTGGGTCGTGAGACAAAGAGCCGCTTCAAGGACACTCCAGGTCTTCACTGTGAGTGCAAACTGTGCAGGGGTGGTGGCAGGAGGCTGGAGTCAGATGTTTAATTTCAGACAAATTAAGTTCAAACTCCCTATTAGATATTTATTATGAGTTGAATTATTTCTCAAAAAAAACCTATTTTGATGCCCTAACCTCCAGTACTGGTGAACATGACCTTATTTGGAAATAGGGGCTTCATAGATACAGGTGAGGTAATCAGGGTGGTCCAAATCTAGCATGGCCTATTGTCACAGTTAAGAAAGGAAATTCCATGTGAAGCCAGAGACCCGCAGGAGAACACCATGTGGAGACAGAGGCGGGGTTGGAGTGATGCAGCTGGCACTTCTGGGAACCTTCTCGGCTGGAAGAGGCATGGAGGACCTTCTGCTAGAACCTTCAGTGGGAGCTGGTCCTGATGACCCCTGAATTTCAATCTCCAGTTTGAGGTAATTTTTTAGGGCAGCCCTAGGACATTAATATACCATGCAATGGAAGTTCTAAGTGGGCATCTGGGGTCAGGAGGGAGATAAGCTTTGGGGCCGTGAGTTTGCACTGGGCCTCTGGGCGCTGCAGGGAGCCACACGATGCTCAATGCACTGAGTGAATGAGGGGTAAGATGAGAGGGCAGAGGACCCTGGACTAGGCCTTGGGGTGCTCCAGGGCTAAGAGACCACATAGGAAGCTAGCCAGCAAGCAGGCTGAGGAAAAGCAAGAGGGCGTGTCTTGGAAGCCAAGTGAAGAAAACATACCAAGAAAATGGGAATTAACTGTACCCAAACCTGTCAAGTTGAATCAAGAATATAGAAATTTAAACCAAATGTGTGGTTTAAACCAAACATATACCAAAAATAAAATGTAAAGTACAATTAAAAATATTAAAAAGAAAAGAAATGCAATTCTAGTACACCATACGGTTCAGCTGTAAATAATATTGTCAAAATCGTAGTATAAAAATGGACCAGTGTTCAAACTGTGCAGCTCCCTTGGAAGAATGGTGGCAATGAATGTTTAGATGTGATTAGGAGGAGAAAGAGGTGTGGGTGAGGCAGCAATGCTCTTATCCATAGCAAAAAGTCCTGAAATAAAGTCTAAAACACACAATCACTGCCATTGGGATGAGGAAACTGGTGGACTGATTGAGGGACAGATTTTTCCCCCATAGTAACCCTCATGGAAATATTTGTTCTTTTAAAATTATATATATATATATATTATAAATTTATATATATATAAAACTTTAAAAAATTAAAACATTAAGGAGGGAGCTAGGTATTCAAGTTAAATTAAAACAAAGTGACATAATTTTCCACACCTTGGCCCTGCAGCCTGAAATTGTCCCGAATCACCCTAGACTGCAGTATAACAATTCATGCTTGATTTTCTTTAGATGGGACTTTTTTTCATAACAAAATTCCATGATATAACTTATAGTGAGAGTGCTTGTCCTAGAGTTCAGGTGATCTCAGGATTTCTAGAGAATGGGATATGCTATCTGCAATATTCCATAGAATGATCCGGGAAGTTTATGTCTGCACCAGTTCAGGAGCTATGCTGGCTCTTTTCCCTGAGTCCGTGACAGTTTTATCTCCAAGTATTCAGGGCCTTTTTCAGATTTTGTTGCATTAGTTGTCACGGGAGCAGACATCCATCCAGCCTCACCACAGGACCCAGGGGGAGGCATAGAAAAGTTAAGTCACTTGACCCAAGGTTGATAGGAGATTCAACTTTTTTTTCTTTTTTTCTTTCTTTTTTTGCAGTTTTTTGGTGGGGGCTTAGCACACGGGGCCAGCGCTCTACTCCTTGAGCCACAGGTGCCACCAGGAGACTCAACTTTTTACACAGTAATGAGTTTTCAGAGGCAAGAATAAGGTTCAACCACATTTTTTAATAGTCTGGACCATAATTGTTCTATGTGTAACCTGAATGAAAGCATGTGAATGGTTTTCTTAAGAACTTTCAAAAGACAAATTATACCTGTCTAGAAAAAAAGTATAGTTTTGAAGAAAAGTTCCCCAAACTGTGGATCTATGAAGTATTTACCTGAAAGATGTTAATAAGTCCAGGAAATAAACAAGTACCTGATGATCAAAAAATTGGAAGATAGCTGGAATAATTTTGAAAAAAGAAGAACAAAATTGGAAGACTCCCGTTCCTGATGTGAAAACTTCTACCGCACTGCAGCTATCACAACAGCGTGGTGCTGTCCTGTAGGGAGGGCAGATGTGCAAGTCCATGGGACTAAAAAGAGCCCAGAAGTAAACCCTCAAATACCTGGTCAAATAGTTTGTAGCAGGGATTCCAAGACCATTCACTGAGGAAAGGACAGCTCTTCAAAAATGGCGCTAGTACCAGTAGATGTCCACCAGTGAATGAATGAATCCATGAACCCTTACCTTTCACCAGGTATAAATTTAACTCAAAATGCATCACAGACCTAAACATGAGAGTCAAAACTATAAAATTCTTAGAAGAACACAGAAGAAAAATTTTGTGACATTGGCTTTAGCAATGATTCTTAGATATTATACTAAAAACACAGGTGGAAAAAGAAAAACTAGATAGATTGGGTTTCATCAAAATTAAAAATGTTTGTGCATCATTGAACACTACCAAGTGAGTGAACAGACAATTCACATAATGGGAGAAAATATTTGCAAATCAAACCTGACTAGCAATGGATATCCAGAATATATAAAGAACTCCTGCAACTCAACAACAAAAAACAAATGGGCAAGAAACACAAATAGACAGTTCTTCAAAGAAGACAGGCAAAAGGCCAGGGACACAGGAAAAGCCTCTCAACTCACCCAATTATCAGGTAAATACAAAACCAAACCATAGGACATACTTCTTCACACCTTTAGAGTGGCTGTTATCGAAAACAATGGAAAATAACAAGTATTTTTGAGGCAAAAATAAATAAATAAAAATAAACAAGTATTTATGAGGATCTGACGAAATCAGGATCCCTGTGCATCACTAATGAGAATGAATAATTGTGCAGCCACCATGGAAAAGTCTGCGGTTCCTTAGAATTACCATCTGATTCAGCAAGTCCACGTCTAGGTATATTCCCCAAAGAATTGAGAGCAAGTACTCAAAGGGATCCTTGCACACAAATGATCATAAAAGCATCATTCACAATCACCAAAAGAGGGAAACAGCCCAGTGTCCACTGATGGAAAAATGAATAGACAAAACGCAGGCTCAGGGGGACAGCATTCCACCTGAGACAGGAAGGGCATTCCAACACATGCCACCCCCTGACCCTGGAGGGCATCACACTAGTGAATGTCCACACAGGAGGACAAAGGTACTGGGGGAGGCAAATTCCTAGGAAGTGGAATGGTGTTGTGGGGGCTAGGAGGACAGGGATGGGGAGGTGGTGTTTAACGGGTACAGTTGATACTTGGGAAGATGAGAAAGTTCTGGAAAGAGATAGTGGTTGATGGTTGTGTGACACTGAATGTGCTCAATACCACTGAACTGCGTATTTTAAATGGTTAAGTGGAACATTTTATGTGTGTATATTTTATGACAAAATAAATAAGCAAATAAATTTCCATGAAACATTTTAGACCATGTTCACCCACAGGAAGTCATGGTGGGTACTGAGTCCTGCAGTGAGAAGTCTGTTCAGCTGTGCTGGGCCCAGCATTTCTCAAAGACGCTTGAGCGGGGAACACTAGCTGGGCTCATTCATCACTGCAGGGGCTGTGGCTGTCTGAGGGACATAGGTCCAGAAATGGCTCTAAGGGGATGGCCAGCACAGTGCTGGAGTTCAAGTCTGTACTAGGGTAGCGTCTTTGACGCAGGACAGAGCATCTGCTCGTAAAGACGGTTCTGAAGATCCTGAGAGAGGAAAGAAAGAGAAATTGGGTTTGGAAGAAAAAATAATAATAATGTTCTCCTTGTCCTGTCAAAGTCCTCTTCCTGTAATTTCTTTTTCCTGGTTGACAAAAAAAAAAGAAGAAGAAGAAGAAATGTCTCCCACGATGCGCAAAGCAGAAGACGTGCTTGGTGCTTCTTAGTGTTGCAAAGGAGATGGGCACAGCAGACGCCTATTCGGTGTGGCGGGCTGGGGGCGCAGACCACATCTGGCTGGTTTCTGGAGAGCCTACTTTGGCGAGGCCCTCTCACCTCCAGGAGTCCAGTTCCTGGTGGGTTCAATCTTCTCCAGCTTCCTCACTGATTTTGAACCACGGTTGATCTGTTTGGGGAAGGGTTTATGTGAACCCCAGGCCTCAAACTTCCTGCACCCCGTGCCTTGGAGAGATGGTTTCCTCCTCGCTGTGCCCCGGCCTCGCTAAGTGCGCAGCTGAGCTGAATGCAATTCAGGACCATATGTTCTCTTCAGTCAGTGGTGGGGATTCCTGAAAGAGCAAAATTAAAAAAGGAAGAAAAAAAAGAAATAAACCCTTTTGATTGTGCAGCAGAACCCCACAGCTGTGGCTGCAAGCCGGGACAACAGCTGGGACGTGGCACAGCAAGCTGGGTCTTTCCCAGAAGCTGGCAGAGGGGCCGGTCCGGCTCTGCAAACAGAGCCCTGGCCCCGCGTAAGCACAGCCCCACAAGGCCCGCTCGTGGTGTGGCAGCCCTCCCGCTTCCTGGTCTGTTATTTTCATCGTGCATCTGTCTCTCCTGGACTCCCAGACATTAACCTTCCCCGCCTTCCCCAGGGATGGCTCCGAAGGACCCCACAGGGGCCGGGCGCAGCCATCACTTTCTGACCAGCTCCCCCACGGCCCTCAGATTAGTTGGCATTACGAGTGTACACGGGGCGGATGCGTCCCTTGAATCTACTCCGCTTCCAGCCAGGAAAACCGGCTTGTCTTTCTTCCTCCCTCCAGCCCCCTCCTTCCTGAAGGCAGAGCCCAGGGCTGCTCCTTGTCCTCCGCGGGTCACAGTGCCGCACCATCGGCACCATCAGCTCCTCCGCGAGGCGCTCTCCAAATAGGTGCTTTTCTCAGCAGCAAAATCTAATGGAAACAAATTCGGTCCAAGGGTCAATTATGGGCTTATTTTCATATTTATGGACTGAATACTTTCCCCCAAAAGACACTAATGATAGCCTGAAGCTCCAGCTAATCAAAACATCAGCCACGGAACAGAAAGAAGCTGAAGGAAGCTTCTGCTCTGAGATCCTCCCCACAGCCCTCCCCACGCAGAACGCTCGCAGCCTCTTCACAGTTTCCCACCTCAATCTCTCCCCCAAATGAACACTTTTTAAAACATCCTGACAAAAATCGATGTCTTAACAAAGAGAAGCGCATTGTTCCCAGCCCTCCACTAGTAGGAATGAGAACACAGAACAGTAACTCCTTCCAGCGAGGCCGCCCGCAGTTGGTCTGGGAGAAGGGAGCCACGGGCCCAGTCCTGCCTGTCGCCTCTGCATGTGGAGATTCCAGGGAATTTAATGCAGGACGGGGTCTTCACTCGCCTCAGCTGAGGAGCACAGGTGGTGCCAGGTGAGTCTGGAAGAGCCGTGAGGTGGCACTGGCAGGTCCTAACTAGCCCTGGGCCGCTCTTGCCACCATCATGGGACCTGTGCCATACAACCCCACCACGTTGCTCCCCAAATCTGCTGATTATTAAGCAACATCAGAGTCAACAATATCTCATTTATTTAGCCAAAATGTAGTTGTGTTGTAATTATAAATGCTCTGTGAACCAGCAATTATCCGCACAGAAGCAGCGTATGTAACTATTTAAAGACATTTTCAAGCCGTGTAGTAGAGGGATGGTGCAGCATTTGGGGCCAAATATGAGCTGATCGACTGTCTCTCTGAAGCACATTTGAGAAACATTTTCCTCTCCTCTTGTTTTCAAATCATTGCAGCAGGCCCCTCCCTCATACTGAGGGCCAGTCCCTGCTGGGGCAGGTGGTACAAGGGAAGTGACTTCTCTCCAGATGCCGATTTTCAGGCCTTCACATGGCCCTCTAGGCTCTTCTCTGGTTTCCTGACCTGCCCTCTGCTCACAGGAGATAACAGACTTTTCAAATATGCTCCTTGCTGCGACAGAGCATCCATGGCACTGACATAGAATGTCAGCTTGTTTTTGCAAATAATTATAGCTCTTGGCCATGGAGTACTTATCCTGAGCTCCCAGAGTCAGGTTAGAGCGTCTCGAGCCTCAGAGGGGCTGGGAGGTGCTATGGAGAGGGGGCAAGTAGCCAGCAGACACCATGAGAGCCACGGAGGCACTGGACTGTCTCTCACATGCCAGAAGATCATGGCCATCAGGTCTCCATGGGGTGTGGAAGGGGCCTCTACCATGGCCACAATGGCCCTACCCGGTACTCACCTGTGTGGTCACATACCCGGGACCTGTGATGGGAAGGGGTATTGCTCCCATAAGTTACCTTAATTAGCAAAGGGGAAGAGATTTTACAGAAGTGAGCAAGGTCTTTCTACAGGTAACTTCCACCTAATCAGGAAACCCTTACAAAAGGCTGGATTCCACAAAGATGGTTCCCAGCCCACTGGCCTGGAAAAAGCAAACTGCCGTGTTGTGGAGGGGCTGCAAGTGGCTTTTTGCTGCTGAAAATGTCAGTCCAACAACACAAACAACCAAACTGGGCCAGAGCTTGGAAGAGGACCCTGAGTTCCAGGCAAGATGACAGCGAGGGCCAACGCCGAGCCTTCAGCACAGTGAGTCCCACGCAGAGGACCCGAGGCCCACCTGCAGAACCTGGGAAAGACACGGCCATGTTTATAGCCAGAAGGTAAGAGCACTTAGTTACCCAGCAGTGAGAAGTAAGTGCTGGTGGTCATCAAGGAAAACAAGGAAGCAACAGAGGGGAAGGGGCTCCCCATTCCCAACACAGAGGGAAGGGCTCCCCATTCCCAACATAGAGGGAAAGGGCTCCCCGTTCCCAACACAGAGGGAGGGGTCCCCCTTTCCCAACAGAGGGAGGGGCTCCCCATTCCCAACAGAGAGGGAAAGGGCTCCACATTCCCAACACAGAGGGAGGGGTCCCCATTTCCCAACAGAGAGGGAGGAGCTCTTCACTACTTTGTGAACAAGGAATGATGTGAAGTTCAAGGTCATACTGACGCTATTGACAGAAAGCACTGCGCCCTCCCTAGGAGCAGTTCACTTGACTCCCCTCCCTGGGCTTAGGGATAGTCCACTCCAACTATGAAGTTCATACCACAAAATATTGATATGAAAACTGATTTCTCTATGAACTTCATCTGGACACATTTTAATTAAAGAACCATAACCACATGGATCACCTCTGTTCAGGCCCCTTTCCTAGACCTCAAGGCCAGGTATCCCTGCCCCTGTGTATCTCTCTCACAGCCCTCTCTCTGAACTTTACTGGTCTGTTTTTGTCCTTTCTCAATCATAATTTAACCTGTGAGTGTCTCATTCATATTTCCTATTGCTTATCTGAATACACACACCTAGCAGCAAGGGAGAGATGGATGTATGAACCAATGAGATTTTAGGAGGGCAAATATGTCTTTGCTTCCATGCACCCAAAAGCTGAAGGCAAGTGGTGAGTTATGTAGAAGCTACATGAGGACAGCTACATGTCTATTATCGTCACTGTAAGTGACACTGGGCACCTGCTGTCACCTGCCACATGGGGACCCTCGGTGAACACTGGTTCACCAGTGGACTTTGTTGACAGAGGGTGTTGGAGCTAAAATAAAGAACATTGAACTAAATAAGGACAGGTGTTGAGAGACAAAGGTAAATGAGCAATGACTCAAGTGGCTGCAGACACTGGGGTGCAGATAGCCCATGCAGGCGCGAAGATGGGTGACTAGACAAGTGGCCTGAAACCAGACCCCAAACTGAATAACTACAGGATGAGTGTATGTGAATGTGAACTGAATGTCACCAAAATACCAAAACAAAACAACTGAAACTGTCCCAGCATACGATGTGTCCCTTGACTGCCTAAGTGCTGGGGTTCACTGCTGCCCCTTCTCTCTCACCGTGGGCAGACAAAACACCACCTCTGCCCTGGGGGACTGCTCAGCCACCTGTCCACTACACCTTCTAAACTCAAGGCGGAGCCATGGGCTTTTCCTCCCCACCCTCATTCCAACCTTAGGAGAGCTGTTTGGACTTGGGATACGACAGTCCATGGGACTGTCTTTTAATGGAGGGCAGACTCCAGCTCTGGTTCTCTGAGAAAAGCCTATTCTTTGGAAGGCTTCACACTTTGGACCCCTAGAACTCAAGCAAGACACCCATTAGGCACCCGTCCGAGTGCTGGGAGGTTTGCACCTGCTCCTATAAGGTCAAGGGGGGTTTGTGGCCCTGGGGCACACTGAGTTCATTCCATGGCCACCCAGTGAGGCCATGGCTAGAACACTGCTCCTTTGCCAAGTCACCTCTGTGCACATCTCTCTCTGAAATCCAAGTTGTAAGTGGGTGGAAGGACACCATGGACTCCAGTCAGGTGTCTATGTGCTCCTACCTTGGATGGGCAGCCCACGTCTTCCACGACTCACTCTCTGCCTAGACTCCTTTCTGTTCCTACAGACTGTACAGATGCTCACATTTAGATCTCGCAGCAATCAGATTTAGTAGAGCTGAAGTTTGGTGGCAGGAGAAAGGTGTTCCACTGTAGTTTAACCCCCTCGAGGCAGCTCATGTTTTATTCTTACAGCGTACAACTCAAATACATGATTAATCTTATGGATCCACCACAGCACTTACCTGCTTACCAACCTAAGAGAGGCTTTTGAAAATTTCTCTGATGACATCTTGGTGAACGAGAAGTGAGAAGGGAGAGCTGTGTAATAAGGCATATTTGTAACTGACAAACAATGACACTGGCAGGTCACGAGGCCCTTCCACACGATGAGCCCAGAGAGAGTCACAGTGCACACTTTTATAATCTCGATGCATAAAGCAACTGAAGGCCATGAAACAGTCTGGTCCTCAGCCTCTGAGTCCACGTCCCTTCCATAGTAGCACAATGCTGGGGACCTGTTGATTCCCAATAGATCAGCATCCCCTGGGGGGTGGCTGTCTAAAGCCTGGCACAAGCTGAGCAAGTTCCTAGCCCCACTCCTGTGCAACACTGAGGTGAGGATATTGGTGTCGTACTAATCCCAGTGATGGGTGATGCTATGCGGGGACCAATCTCCAGCATTTTCAAATAAAACAAACCAAATCTAAATGTAAAAACCCGGCGACACAAGTGTGCAGGGCTTCACATGTGCTTCCATACCAGCACGCAAGCACAGAACTTTAACATTTTAAGTGAGAACAGGACACGCGTCAACTGTGTGATGTGGCTGCCCACAGCTGATGTGAAGGCAGGGATGGTCTCCTGCTGTCACTTTGTGACCTGTTGGGATCACGTGGAAGTCAAGGCTGGCTCTGCAGAGGGAAGGGTCAGACTCCCCTGCTCCCTGCAATCCAAATGTCGCTGCTGTTCCTTCCAAAAGCCCAGAGGGACCAGCACGGCCATGGGTGCCTCATCCCACGCAGGGCTGCTTCTGCAACAGAGCCTCCAGGAACGAGACAGGATTTCTCTCTGAGGCTGCACAGCCATCAAATCTCAAGCTTGAAACTGCATTTGTGTGATAAGACTTGAGAGAAGGTGGAATGGCACGGTGTGAAATGATCTGATAGCACGAAAAATTGTTGTTAGGAGGTGTTGGCACTTGAAAAACAACACATCTTACTCCTATTGGGTTCAGCCCAAGCTCTCTCCAACAATGTTCTGCCGTGGTCCTGCTTGGAAATGTTCAGCGTTAGAGCTGATGGTGAGAGCAACCGCTCCTCACACCTGCCTTCTCCTTACAGACAGATGCCGAACACGGTCAGGTGGCTTGAGTCGACACAGAAATTATTTAGCTTGCTTTTTTAAAATTCAGTTTCGCTTTTAAGCAACAAATAATTGTACATATTTACAGGGTACAATGTGATGTTCCGTGACACGTATATGTTGAGGAATGATCAAATCAGGCTATGTTAATCGACATACCCATCACCTGTGTGGATACAGATACACATGGAATACTGTTCAGCCTTTAAGGGTCAGGAAACTCATTTGCAGCTATGTTGGTGAATGCAGAGGACGTTATGCTGAGAAAAAGAAGCCACGCACAGGGACGGAAGCCACAGGGCTCACCTCTGTGTAGAATCTAACAAGGTGGACTCAGGAGGGGAAAGTAGGACGTGGTTCCCAGAGGCTGGGGAGGCGGGGGGCGGGGACCAGTAGGTGTTGCTGTATGCTGTGTGGTTTCCTTACTGATTTTCTGTTCTAATATCAGAATACAGTATTGTGATTGTGTGTGCACACAACACACACACACAACAGAACTCAGAGTTCCTGCTTCATTTGTCCCGATGAGTAAAGATTTTAACGAGAAAATTCCACTGGGATAAAGTTTACCAAAAACCAGTCGCAACCAATGCAGCTCAAAGTTTAATCATTTCCCCTCACGTCTGGCTTCTCTTCTGGAAGATTCTGTGGGGATTTTTTGTTGTTGTAATTGTTTTAAAGCCCTGAGGGCGGGCAGAGTCGTGTTTCTCTCGGGCAGATTGCCCGTGACAGGTGTTCATATGTTCCTGCTCATCACTCTCAGCTTTCCAGGTAGGTCTGCTGGGTCTTTTCTGGCTACATCATTTCCTCCCCGTCTCCCGCTGGCGTTTCTCGACTCTGGACCTCTGCACCTCTGTTCTCATCCATTCAGCTAAACCTATGATATTCGGTGGCCTTTCTTTCCTATCTGCTCTGCAGATACAAGCTTTTGAGAGTATACTGCTGCCTGGTCTGGGAGTAAGTTGCAGCATATCGTAAGTTAAGAGAAAGCACGCTGTGTGCACACGTGTATGCGTGTGTGCATGTGTATGTGTGTGTATGCGTGTGTGCACACGTGTGTGCTCAGAGAGGGGGTGGGAGAGCGAGAAATACCGAGTACCAGGAATTATCTATGCATAAAGAAATTAAAAGAGAATATTTTCCAGAGCAATTGAAGCCCATCTCCTGAACAATGACGACAGCTCCTCATTTTCGACAACAATAGAGGGCACGTAGGAGTCAGCTCATTAGAATATCTGTGGCTCTTTTCTGTTCTCTCTGCATTAAGCCCCCATAATGTCAGTTGTCACTTATTAATGACAATTAACTAGTAATCAGCAGTGAGACTCTTCGAGGTGGTCTTTGCCTGACAGGTGAAGAAAGAGAACACTGCGCAGTGCCACACAGTGACATGGAGCCTTCAAAGGGAGTGCGGCATTTCCATAAATTATTTCAGAGAGAAATTTTCCTTTATACATTCTCACTAAAGCTTAAGGATCTTTAACCCTAGAAAAGCCACATTCCAATTTCTTGTGTGAGATTTTCTTTTTCTTACCAAATAAAATCTCTAAACCAATCATGATTGCTGTATCTGGCTCCCACCATCGCCTTCACACGACACCTGCCCTGTTTCCCACTGCTTGGTTTAGTTATGTCCACCCAGTGCATGACCTTAGGAATTAGGTCCATCCACGGAGCATGACCTTAGGGGTTAGGTCCCTCCACGGAGCATGACCTTAGGAGTTAGGTCCCTCCACGGAGCATGACCTTAGGAGTTAGGCCCATCCATCTGCATGACCTTAGGAGTTAGGTCCCTCCACAGACCATGACCTTAGGAGTTAGGTTCCCTCCACAGAGCATGACCTTAGGAGTTAGGTCCCTCCACGGAGCATGACCTTAGGAGTTAGGTCCCTCCACGGAGCATGACCTTAGGAGTTAGGTCCCTCCACAGAGCATGACCTTAGGAGTTAGGTCCCTCCACAGACCATGACCTTAGGAGTTAGGTTCCCTCCACAGAGCATGACCTTAGGAGTTAGGTCCCTCCACGGAGCATGACCTTAGGAGTTAG
>CAUYQV010154566.1:0-12213 GCA_963574575.1 Galagoides demidoff | reverse complement strand
GGACCACAGGCGCCCGCCACAACGCCCGGCCATTTTTTGGTTGCAGCCATCATTGTTGTTTGGCAGGCCCGGGCTGGGGATTTGAACCTGCCACCTTAGGTGTAGGTGGCTGGCGCTTTAGCCGGTTGAGCCACAGTTTTTAATTTGTCAGTCGCACCTCAATAAAGCTGGAAAAAAATGTCTTTTCAGATGATCTTTGGGTGGTTTCAAAAACCCTGGATTTTGAACTGGATACTTTTATTGCATGTAGTGCTTTCTTTGGGCCATCATCTATCAATGAGGTGGAGCTACTCCCTTTGAAAGGCTATTTCCCTTCTAATTGGCCCACTAACGGTAAGTATTACCATGCTTATCTTAATTTACATTTAAAAAGAATGATATACATAGTGAGCAAGAATACTAACTGTGTGGGATTGTTTGATTAAAGCACCCACCTCTAGTTCCTACTGTCACGTCCAGTGTGTTCCTAAAAATGTGTATGAGAGTCGAATATATAAATAATATCTTACATCAAGTTTAATTCTCTTGGTTTATTTGAAGGTACTTTTAATAAATGATTTATTTTTACATTGAGAAGGTTTTGAAGTATTTGCAAGGAGTTGAGTAGGCGGTTATGACTTTTTTGTATCTTATCATCTGTCTTGAGAAATTCTTGATAATAGGCGACCAGCCTTATTTTTCTTTTAATGAAGAAACCTTCAGTAAGCCTGAATTCCTATCTAGTTGTATGAATCTGTAGACTTCTCTGCATATTTCAATCTCTAGAATTATTTCTGGCAGTTAAATTTGGTCTGTAACTAATTAAGATATAGTATTTAATGACACTTTTTTTTTTTCCTTTTTTTGTGGTTTTTGGCAGGGGCTGGGTTTGGACCTGCCACCTCCAGCATACGGGGCAGCGCCTTACTCCTTTGAGCCACAGGTGCTGCCCTTAATGACACATTTTTAATATTTTATATAGTTTTTAATTTTTGATCTTTTCTTTCATAACTGAGTAAACCTAAACAAATAGCTTGAGTCCAATAAGAGCCAATTTAAATAAACATTTGTCACTTGCCAAATGGATATTTTCATATTTGTTGCAGTTGTTTTTTTCATTTTTCACCAATACCAGTATTCTAATTAGGGGTTTCCATACATTTCTATAAAAAAATTGAGGAAGAAATGCAAGCGTTTAGCCAGGCGCCGTAGCTCATACCTATAATCTCAGCACTCTGGGAGGCCAAGGCAGCTGGGTCACTTGAACTCATAAGTAAGTCCAGCCCAAGCAAGAATGAGTCCCCATCTCTAAAAAAAAAAAGCTGAGTGTTGTGGCAGGCACCTGTAGGCCCAGCTACTTGGGAGGCTGAGGCAGGACGATTGTTTGAACCCAAGGAGTTTGAGGTTGCTATAAGCTATGATGCCACAGCAGTCTACCGGGGCAAGAAAGTGAGACTGTCTCAAAAAAAAAAGAAAGTGTTTAACAATTATACAAACACTATTGTATAGCACAAGAGTGTGTTGAATTAAGGGAACTGCTCGCTGTCAAGTTGCCACCATCTGTTAACTCAACACTGGTGTTCTTGTTCATTTGCTCATTTATAGAAGTCCAAATATAGAAGTCCACAGATAAGTCATGTAACTTATGGGTAATCATGTCTGAAATGAATGAATGGACAGTATAGTGATTAATGAATAAGAGTTTGGGACCTCTCACGTGGTATAAAATAAAATATGTCACATGATATCACATGACATAAAATAAAACATTAGGTACATGTTGAAATTATTTAACATTTAATGCAGTTTTTTTATGGTCCATTTTATTTACATCAAATGTTTATTTTCTACATCCTCTCTACAGTAGTTGTCCACGCATTATTGGTTTGTAATGCTAGCACAGAGCTGACTACTTTGAAAAACATTCAGGACTACTTTAATCCAGCTACTCTACCTCTAACACAGCATCTGTTAACAATGTAAGTCGTTAATTATCTGGGTTATTGGTATGAAATGATAACTAAAAGTAAATACGAAAATGCAATAGAAATATTTTGCCTAAATGTTTCCAGTAAAATCTTAATTATCTTTCAGACTATGGGATTCTTGTCAATCAGTAGTTAAAAAGAGAAAGGAATATGCGTCATTTTCCATCTATCTATCTGTGTCTATTTGTTATGGTTTGAGCTAATAAATGTTACTGCAGTTTTTTCCTTTTTTAAAATTTTAAAGCATTTTTATTTATTTTTTAATACAACTAGTATTTTATTTTTTGCAGTTGTTTTTCTTTGGCTGGGGTCAGGTTTGAACCCACCACCTCTAGTATATGGGGCTGGCACCCTACTCCTTGAGCCACAGGTGCTGCCCCGTTTTTTTCCTTTTGTCAAAGAATAATGTCTTTTTGTTGTTGTTGTTACTATATTGTAACAAATCATATTGTACAACCAGGTAGGCTTTATTTGTTTTTGCTTTTTTTTCTTCTTGCAGTTTTGGCCAGGGCCAGACTTGAACCTGCCAGCCCTGGAATATGGAACCGGCGCCCTACTCCTTGAGCCACAGGCGCTGCCCAAAGAATAATGTCTTAAAGATTATTTGAGTGTTGATTTTTTTTTAATCCACCTGTTTCATGTTTTTATAGCACAAATTATTTAATTTTTATTTATTTATTTTTTTGAGACAGAGTCTCACTCAGTTGCCCTGGGTAGAGTGCTGTGGCATCATAACTCACAGCAGCCTTGAACTTTTGGGCTAAAGAGATTCTCTCTTCTCAGCCTCCGGGTTAGCTGGGACTAAAGTGCCCACCACAGTGTTCAGCGATTTTTTTTAGAGATGGGCTCTCACTCTTGCTCAGGCTGGTCCCGAACTCCTAAGCTCAAGCGTCCACCCACCTTGGCCTCCCAGAGTGCTGGGATTATAAGTATGAGCCACTGCGCTTGGCCCTAAATTCTTTAACATTTAAAAGAATTACTTTACAGCTTGAATCCAGTGTGTATATTGATACTGATTTTATTCTTGACATTACCGTATCTCATTTTCAGTTTTTCAGCACCAAGTCCCTTTATAAAAAGGTAGAAGTGATATTATTGGCCTTTTGCCTACTTGCCCTGGCAATGGAATTCTGTTCACTGTCTATGGTGAATGTATCCAGTTTTATAAATTTTCTTACTTTGTAAACTTATCTTTCTCTTCCTCAATAAACTTTGTTCCATGTTTGCAAAAAAAAAAAAAAAAGAAGAAGTGATATTATTTCAAATGCATTAAGATAATAGAAAATGTCAAAATTTCAGTTTGGAATATTATTTTATCTATCTTTTGTTTACTTTTCTCACCATAATAAAGTCCTAGGAAAAAATAAATGTCCTTATGATTCCATTATTTATCCAATTTGAAATGAAATGAGTCTTTATAGAAATAAAAATAAAACCAATTCATGTATTTTACCTGAAATAGAGGCTACATTAAATACCTGAGTGAGGTTTGTATAATAGAGCATGAGCTTTAAAGTCAGTCTACCACTTATTAGTAAAATAGTAATATTTCTGTATCTCTATTTGGGAGAATTAACTACTTTCTAATGTTCCTGTGAAGATTTTATCAAGTAATATGCTAGTGCCAGCACATCCTAGTTACTCATCAAACGGTAGTTCTTTTCTACCCTCCTCCAAATTATATACCTATCCATTTATGTCTTGTTCTTATTAACAAAAAGTTGTCTGTGATGTTTACAAATGTTTACAAAGTGATGGTTAAGTTATGAAGTAGTCTAGCACCTTTTCAAAGCCCCTAATTTTAAAAAAATTTTGTTTGCTACCTTTTTTATCAGGTCTTTGCCAACTGCAGTGAGCAACAAAAGAGTCATTAAAAGAAAATTTATCCCGCCAGCCTTCACAAAGATCAACACAAAATTTGAACTGTTCAGCCTAGGGGCAACGTTGAAGTTAGCTAGTGAGTTAACGCAGGCACATAAGTTAAATAAGGATCAAGCTACAGCTTTAATGCAGATAGCTCAGATGGTGGCGTCACACGAAAGTGCTGAAGAGGGGAAGGAACTGCAAATCCACACCCTCCCTATCACGATCATACATGGTAAGAAGTGGGAAAGAGAACAATTCTGACAAATGTTATTATCTGTAAGCTTTTGTAACTCAGTCTGCTCCTTTATACTTTTCTATTTCAAACAAGGTTTAAGAATAATTATAAGTAGATTTATTTTTTTAAACTGAAGTCACTTTGGTAAACTATTTGTTTCAGAGCAGTACGATTACCCTAACTGGGAAAATTGGCAGCATAGCTGATGAATGAGCAGTATTATATACTTACAGTGTATCCAGATTTGATCTAGTTGCACATGTTGCACCACTACAGTGGTCTTCAACTTTGATCAGTAAAACTTATTAATTCTTAGTCAGCTCTCTCTTTTGTCTGTTGCAGCAGCTGTTCCAAACCTTCATTCTTCTCATAACCTTGTCCCTTTCTTTATCTGTTTTGGTTCTGTCCTAGCGAAGGAGCTTTACTTCTTCCTATTCAGAGTGAATACTTCCATCTAGATCAGCGGTTTTCAACCTGTGAGTCGCGACCCCTTTGGACTGTATTAAAGGTTCGCGGCATTAGGAAGGTTGAGAACCACTGATCTAGATTATGTCATAGCACACTTTTTTCACAGACCTTTACCCCAAAGCTGATCCTACTTTTTTGTCTCATTTTGAGGAATTACCTTGGATCCACCATGTTTACCAAATCAATATCTGGGAACCCTGATACATTTTTCTTTTTCTCTGGATTAAGTGATTCTGTCTTAGTCCTATTCTCTTACTGTTCATCTTCCTTCCCCCGCCATTAGATCAGTCACTGAGATGGGTCCGTTCTAACTTCTTTCCATCTCTCATATGGATTAACTCTTTTTAGCTTACTTCAAACCCCTCCCCTCCAATCCCAGTCTTCATCATATCTCCATATAGTCTAGTGAGTAAGAATGTGAGCTCTAAAGCTAGAATCCTGGATTTATGTCTTGGCTCTGTCATTTGTTACCTGTATGACCTTGGATAGGTTACTTATCTCTTAGCTTTAAATTCCTACTCTGTAAAATGGGGATCAAAATAGCATCTACCTTATAGGGTTAGAGGATTAAATGAGTTAATATAGGTAAAGGGTTTAGAACAGTGCTTGGCACATGGGAGGCACTTAGTAAAGTTAGCATTTACTATTGTTATCTCACACAGCTTTACTGTTAGTTTTACCTTTCTTCATAAATTCACCCAAGTTGTTTTTCTAAAACACAGTCCGATTAAATCAGTCTCATTGCTTAAAATTCTTCAATGACATTCCTGGCCTTCAAGATAAAATTTAAACTTTTTTAGCTGTAACAAGCCAAGCTTTTCTGATTTACCCCCTTGTCTGCCTCTTCAGCCTCATCTCTTTCCTATTTGCTATATGCTATAGAAATGCCTTTTTTCTTTTTTTGAGACAGAGTCTTAACTTTGTCACCCTTGGTAGAGTGCTATGGCATCATGGCTCACAGCAACCTGTAACTCTTGGGCTTGAGTGAAAGTCCAAAACTTTGCCTCAGTTTTTCTACTTTTAGTGGAGATAGGGTCTCACCCTTGCTCAGGATTGTCTGGAACTCCTGAGCTCAAGCAGTCCACTTGCTTCAGCCTCCCAGTCTGCAAGGATTATAGGTGTGAGCCACTGAGCCCAGCCCTATATAGAAATATTTAAAGTAAATTAGTGTCTCATTTAAATTAATCTATATCACAAGCCTTTGTGATCAGAATTAATCTTTATAATGAAGTACTTTAGGTGCCAGTGTGATTTTTTTTTTTTTTCAAATGATTGGATAAAGGTTCAGTTGTCTTGACTAACAACAACAACAAAAAAAACCTTAAGTTTCTTTTAATAGGCTCGGCACCTGTGGCTCAATCGGCTAAGGCGCCAGCCACATACACCTAAGGTGGCAGGTTCAAATCCCCAGCCAGGGCCTGCCAAACAACAATGACGGCTGCAACCAAAAAAAAAAACGGCCAGGCGTTGTGGCGGGCGCCTGTGGTCCCAGCTACTTGGGAGGCGGAGGCAGGAGACTCGCTTGAGCCCAGGAGTTGGAGGTTGCTATGAGCTGTGATGCCATGGCACTCTAGCCAAGGGGATAGCTTGAGGCTCCGTCTCAAAAAAAAAAATAAAAAAAAAAAAAGAATAATGTGTTCCACCTCCATCCAGGTTAATACAAATGCTACAAAATCTCCATTTTTTTTTTTAAATTGGCTCTACAGTAATCCATGGTATACATATATCATGGCTTGCCAATCCACTCTGGGGTTGAGTGGCATTTAGGCTGTTTCCACATTTTAGCAATTGTAAATAGAGTTGCAATAAACAGTCTAGTACAAGTGTCTTTTTGATAAAAGGTTTTTGGTTTTTTTTTTCATTCTGGATAGATGCCCAGTAATGGAATTGCAGGATCAAACAGGAGGTCTAGGTTGAGTTCTTTGAGGTTTCTCCATATTTCCTTTCAAAATGGTTATATTAGTTTCTAGTCCCACCAACAGTGTAAAAGTGTTCCTTTTTCTCCACATCCACACCAGCATCTGCAGTTTGGAGATTTTTGTGATATGGGCTATTATCACTGGGGTTAGATCATATCTCAGGGTGGTTTTAATTTGCGTTTCTCTAATAATTAGAGATGATGAGCATTTTTCTGTTTTTTGTCATCATCATCGTTCTGGTCAGTGATTCTCAGTTTAGGAAACTTTGCTTTCCATTGGCGGAAAGTGTATGTTCTGCCATTTGCACATCGTAAATGCTTGATAACCATTTCTCTTTTTTGCAGTTTTTGGCCCAGGCTGGGTTTGAACCTACTGCCTCTGGCATATGGGGCCAGTGCCCTACTTCCTCAAGCAACAGGTACCGCCCATGATGAGCATTTTTCATGTGTGCTAGCCATTCGTCTGTTTTCTTTAGAGAAGATTCTGTTCATCTCTCTTCCCCATTGATGTGCGGGATTGTTGGCTTTTCTCAAGTGGATTAAGTTCTCTACAAATCATAGTTATTAAGCTTTTGTCTGATTTAAAATATGCAAATATCCTTTCCCATTGTGTTGGTTGTCTATTTGCTTTGGCTGTTGTCTCCTTAGCTGTACAGAAGCCTTTCAATTTAATTAAATCCTGTTTCTTTATTTTTGTTTTTGTTGCAATTGCCATGGCAGTCTGCTTCATAAAGTCTTTCACCAGACTGATGTCTTCCAATGTTTTTCATATGCTTTCTTTGAGGATGTTTATGATTTCATGCCTTAAATTTAAGTCCTTTATTCATCTTGAATCAATTTTCGTGAGTGCAGAAAGGTGCAGGTCCAGTTCCAGTCTTTTCCATGTGGATATCCAGTTCTCCCAGTACCATTCATTGAATAAGGAGTCTTTCCCCCAGTGTACTTGATTGGTTTATGGAAGATTAATTACGTGGTTGTAAGTTGTTGCTTTCATTTCCTGGCTTTCTATTCAATTCCAAATGCCTATGTTTCTATTTTTGTGCCAGTACCATGCTGTCTTGACCACTATGGCTTTGTAGTACAGCCTAAAATCTGGTATGATGATTCCCCTGGCTTTGTTTTTATTACTAAGAACTGCCTTAGGTATATGAGGTTTTTTTCTGGTACAAAACACCGAATCATTTTTTCTAAGTCTTGATAGTAGGACGTTGGTATTTTAATAGGGACGGAGTTGAATCAGTAGATTGCTCTGGGAAGTGTAGACATATTATCAATGCTGATTCTTCCTAGCCATGAGTATGCTATATTCTTCCATTTGTTAAAGTTTTCTGCTATTTCCTGTCTTCAGGTTAAATAATTTTCTTTATAGATGTCCTTCACCTCTTTTTTTAAGGTATATTTCTAGGTATTTCATTTTCTTTGGGGCTATGATGAAGGGAGTTGTACCCTTAATTAACCTCTCATCTTGGCTGTTGTTGGCATATACAAAGTCAACTGACTTGTTGACAATGATTTTATATCCTGAGACATTATTGTATTTTTTTATGACTTCCAGGAGTCTTGTGGTTGAGTCTTTGGTGATCTCTAAGTATAAGATCATATTGTCAGCAACGAGGGAGAGGTTGACCTCCTCTGCTCCCATTTGGATGCCCTTTATTTGCTCATCCTGCCTAATTGTATTGGCTAGAACTTCCAGCACTATGTTGAATAGTAATGGTGACAAGGACAACCTTGTCTGGGTCCAGTTCTAAGTAGAAAAGCTTTCAGTTTAACTCCGTTCAGTAAAATATAATCTGTTGGTTTGTCATAGATAGCTTCAATCAGTTTAAGAAATGTGCCACCTATGCCTAAACTCTCCTGTGTTCTAATTAGAAAGGGATGCTGGATTTTATCAAATGTTTTTTCTGCAACTATTGAGAGGATCACATAGTCTTTGGTTTTGCTTCTTTTGGTATGGTGAATAACATTTATGGACTGACGTATATTAAACCAGCCTTGCATCCCTGGGATGAAACCTACTTGATCATGATGTATGACTTTTTGATGATAAGATGTAATCTATTGGCTAGGATTTTGTTGAGAATGTTTTCTTCCATCTATATTTATTAGTGAAATTGGTCTGAAATTCTCCTTTTTAGTTCAATCTTTTCCTGGTTTTGGTATCAGAGTGATGTTTACTTCATAGAATGTGTTAGGGAAGATTCCTTCCTTTTCCATTTTTTGGAATAATTTCTGCAATATAGGAATAAACTCTTCTTTGAAGGTTTGTTAGAATCCTGGTGAAGCCAGACCAGGACATTTTATTGTTGGGAGATTTTTTATTGTTTCCTTGATCTCAGTGCTTGAAATGGGTCTGTTCAGGAGATCTATTTCATCTGGGCTAAGTCTAGGGAGAGGGTGTGATTCCAAATATTGATCCATATCCTTCACATTGTCAAATTTCTCGGCATAGAGTTTCCACTAGTACCCAGAGATAATTTCTTGTATCTCTGTGGCATCAGTTGTTATTTCCCCTTTATAATTTCTGATTGAGTTTACTAGAGATTTTTACTTTACTATTTCTATTTAGCCTGGCCAAAGTTTATCTATTTTATTTACTTTTTCAAAAATCCAACTCCTTGTTTCATTAAATTTTGGAATGATTCTTTTGTTTTCAATTTCATTCATCTCTGATTTAATTTTGGATATTTCTTTTCTTCTGCTGGATTTAGACTTAAATTGCTCTTTTTTTTTCCACTTCCATAAGATGGCTTATGAATGCACTCTCTTTTGGTTTTTCAAATGTAGGCTTCTACAGTGAAAATTTTTCCTTTCGGGACTCCTTTTGCTGTATCCTACAGGTTTTGGTAGCTTGTGTCTTCCTTGTTGTTATACTCAAGGAAGTTCATGATTTCCTTTTTTATTTCTTCCTGCACCCAACTTTCATTCACCATAAGGTTATTTAGTTTCCATGCCTTTGTGTGAGGTTGAACGTTTTTGTTGGAGTTGAGTTCCACTTTTAGTCCCTTGTGGTCTGAGAAGATGCAAGGTAAAATTTCAATTATTTTGATTCTGTTGAGGTTTGTTTTGTGTCCGAGGATATGGTCAATCTTGGAGAAAGTTTCATGGGATGATGAGAAGCACGTATATTCTTTATCTTTGGGATGGAGTGTTCTATATGCATCTATCAAGCACAGTTGTTCTAGGGTCTCATTTAAATCACTCATATCTTTGTTTAATTTCTGTTTAGATGATCAGTACAGCTCTGAGACAGGGGTGTTAAAGTCCCTGTTATCATGGTGTTATAGGATATCATATTGTTTAGACTAAGTAAGGTCTATTTCAAGAATCTGGGAGTGTTTAAATTGGGTGTACAAATATACAGAATTGAAATATCTTCTTGTCGTATTTTTCCCTTGACCAATATGAAGTGACTGTCATTGTCGCTCACTGGGCCTCTTGAGCTATGCAGCCCATTCAGCCCTGCCTCATCTCACTTCCTTTCCTGTCCCGCATGCCCACCTGCTGCCTGCTGCTGCCACTGCCTCTGGAGTTCTGTAGTATGGCATTGAAGAGAATGGAGACCAAACCTGTGATAACCTGTCTCAAAACCATCATCATCATCACTCTTTTATTTTCTGAGATTAAAAGAGCACTGGACCAGGCTTCTACAGCAAGATGGCAGCCAAGCAACAGCTTCTGTGCAACTGGACACAGTGAGATTGGTGAGTGAAGACTCCAGGCATCTCCGGCTGGTGGGATCAGCCTAGACACTTCCCTTTTCTGACACAGGGAGTCAGTGTGAGACTTCTGGACCCCATGAGGAGGACAAAAGCAGTGGAAAAGTGGCAAGTGGACTCTTTAAAACTTTAGGCCAGAGGAACAGTAACTTAAAGAGCAAGAGAATGTGAAAGGAAAATTAGAGCAAAGAAACAGATACAAGAAAACATTAATGAAGAAGAATCATGAGGAGGACAAAAGAGGTGGAAAATTGGCAAGTGGACTCATTAAAACTTTAGGCCAGAAGTACAATAACTTAAAGAGCAAGAGAAAGTGAAAGAAAAATTAGGGAAAGGAAACATATATAAGAAAACATTCATGAAGAAGAATCAGCATATACCTGGGTGTTGTCGCAGGCGCTTATAGTCCCAGTTACTCGGGAGGCTCAGGCAAGAGAATTTCCTAAGCCCAGGAGGTGGAGGTTACTGTGAGCTGTGTGACACCATGGCACTCTGCTGATGGTGATAAAGTGAGACTCTGTCTCAAGAAGAAGAAGAAGAAGAAGAAGAAGAAGAATCAGCATAAAAATATTGGCAACATGAAATACCAGTCCATAGCAACCCCTTCAGTGAACTGTGAGGTAGCTACAGTAGAGGATTCCACCTATAAGGAAATGTTAGAAATGACAGAAGGGGAATTTAAAATACAGATGATGAAACCAATGAAGGAAATTGCTGAGAAAGTGGAAAACAATCAAAAAACAAGGAAGGAAATTGCTGAGAAAGTAGAAAATAACCAGAAGGAAACTCAAAAACAGAATCAAATAAGAGATGAACAATATGAAGAATACAGAAAAGATATAGCAGAGCTGAAGGAACTGAAACAGTTAATTAGGGAACTTAAAAGATGGAATAGAAAGTATTAGCAACAGAGTAGCCCAGGCAGAAGAAGAATCTAAGAGGTAGTGGATAAAGCTCTTGAGATAACTCAGATAGTTAAAGAGGCAGAAAAGAAGAGAGAGAAAGCAAAACATTCACTGACAGAATTATGGCACGTCATGGAGCATTCAAATATATGAGTTCTAGGTATCCCAGAAGGAGAAGAAGAATGCCCCAGAGGAATGGAATCCATTCTAGAGAATATTATAAATGAAAATTTCCCAAATATCACCAAAGATTCTGACATACTCCTTTCAGAGGGCTATCAGTCCCCTGGTTGCCTCAGCTCAAATAGAGCTTAAGACACATTGTGATTAATCTATCTAAAGTCAAGACAAAAGAAAAGATTTTACAAGCTGCCAGGAGTAAGGGCCAACGGACCTACAGGGGCAAATCCATGAGGGTGACCACAGACTTCTCTAATGAAACTTTTCAAGCCAGAAGACAATGGTCCTCTACCTTTAATCTACTTAAACAGAACAATTTCCAGTCTAGAATTCTATATGCTGCTAAGCTGAGCTTTAAAATTGGCAGAGAAATCAAATCTTTCACTGATATGCAAACATTGAGGAAATTTGCCACAAGACCAGCTTTACAAGAAGTACTTCAACCTCTTCTACATACTGACCATCACAATGGACCTTCAGCAAAGTAAACACCAAGAAATTAAAGGACAGAATGTAAAGATTATAATCTAATAAGTTACTTTAAGTGTTTTTTGACAATATGAGTCTCTCTTATAATTTTATCTTTCTTTAAATATTTTTTCGAGTTTTTAGTACTTTCATAAGTGTCTATTTTAGCCTCCTAACAACGTAACATTTTCATTTGTTGCACCATATCCTTAGGCAGACAATTTCAGTTCCAAAAGAATTAAGATACACTTAAATTTTCACTTATCCTATTATAAAAGTATTAATCTCCTATCAAGTAAAATAAAATTTAAGGGGGAAGCACCTGTGGCTCAAATGGGTAGGACACTGGCCCCATATGTGGGAGGTGGTGGGTTTAAACCCAGCCCCCGCCAAAAACTGCCAAAAAAAAAAAAAAAAAAAGAATTCTACTTTTTACAACCAACTATGGGAGTAATAATAGATGCCAAGAAAACTTGTCACATAGAAA
>CAUYQV010154560.1:0-15855 GCA_963574575.1 Galagoides demidoff | reverse complement strand
CTGTGGTCCCAGCTACTTGGGAGGCGGAGGCAGGAGACTCACTTGAGCCCAGGAGTTGGAGGTTGCTATGAGCTGTGATGCCATGGCACTCTACCCAGGGGGATAGCTTGAGGCTCCGTCTCAAAAAAAAAAAAAAAATACATCACCAAACAAAACTTTATGTCAAAAACCTCACTTTAAAATACGGACTTCTGAATAGATTCAGATTTAAAATTTTTCAGGCACGCCATTATGAATGGAGAATTATTTTTTCTTTTTGCTGGATACTTTCAAAATATGGATAAATTATTTTGAGTTTTTCAGGAAAGTACTAAATGAAGATGATGTGAGGTCTGGTATTGTCAAACTCCACCATTCTAACTTTTGAGAAGGCAATTGAACACACAGATGTATTAGCAGAGTCTGTTATATTTTCAGAATATTTTAAAACAACTGCGGCAGGAACTGTCAGACACTCAGTTTTCCCTGTCAAAGTGTCCAACCGCTGGTCTGCTCTGGGGCTCCTCACCCTGTGCCGCCCTCCTCTCTCCTCTCCTCTCTCCTCTCCTCTCTCCTCCTTTCTCTCCTCTCCTCTCCCCTCCTCCTCTCTTCCTCCCTCTCCTCTCCTCTCCCCTCCTCTCTCCCTCCTCTCCCCTCCTCCTCTCTTCCTCCCTCTCCTCTCCTCTCCCCTCCTCCCTCTCCTCTCCTCTCTCCTCCTCTCTCCTCTCCTCTCTCCTCCTCCTCTCCCCTCCTCTCTCCCTCCTCTCTTTCCTCCTTTCCCTCCTTTCCCTCCTCCTCTCTCTCCTCCTTTCTCTCCTTTTCTCTTCCTCATTTCCTTCATTCCTCTCTCCCCAAGTGTTGATTTCTACTCTGGCAAAGGAATAAGAAGGTGAGGCAGCCTCTGCCCAGGGAGGGTGCGGTCAGTCCATAGCAGTGATGTGACAGATCCGAGCCCCTAGTAGTCAGATCACTACTCATCCAATGATTCTCCCTCTAATGGGAGGTGAGGTGCTGTCACAGTAAAGTTCACTGGGACCTCGGTAGCAGGTGACGTGACACAGCACAGTCCTGGGAAACCCAGGACAGGGCAGAGGATGGGCGTGTTGTCCCATGTCTGTGACACTGTCTGCCGGGGAGTTTGGGTTAACACCCTGCAGGGTCAGCCTGTGACCAGGAACCCTTGAGACAGAGGACCCCCGGGCCAGGCCCCTCACCTGGGCGGGACATCAACTCTCACTGGTTACTATGGTTGCATTTGCCCCCTCCCACATCGATGCTCTGGGTACCTTTTTTGTGAAATTCTTTGTAAAAAATGGTTATCATAAAGAAGGATCAATTTTGGAGGCTCCTGTGTCTCAGTGAGTAGGGCGCTGGCCCCATATACTGAAGGTGGCAGGTTTAAACCCAGCCCTGGCCAAACGGCAACAAAAAAATAGCCGGGTGCTGGCACCTGTAGTCCCAGCTACTGGGGAGGCTGAGGCAAGAGAATCACTTAAGCCCAAGAGCTGGAGGTTTGCTGTGAGCTATGTGACACCAGGATACTCTACCAAGGGTGACAAAGTGAGATTTCTGTCTCTCCAAAAAAAAAAAAAAAAAAGATCATTCTTCTGGGACATCTTCCGAACTTGCCAGGCAAATGCATAAACAGAGATCAAGGCAAGCAAAGGCTGAGAGCAGGCCTTTCTGGGCAGGTTTGGCTGCAGACTGTCCAGGAGGCCCATGGCTGCTGCCCACGTGGCCAGTGTCCACTGCTGCCCAGTGTGGCCAGGCTGGTGGCCACGGATGCTGCTTGCTGTTTTGTGCTTAGGCATGAACACAGTGCTGTGATATCACCTGGGCCAGCCTCAACCGCGGCTGTCCATCTCCAGACACGTATATAACCTGCAGATGGCCTCCCAGAAATACTTGAGCCTGGAACAATTTCAGGACGAGTGTGATTCCCGAGGGCAGCTCAGCTCGCCCTGCTCTCTCCACACACTCCCCCAAGGCCTCCTGGGCCCGGGCCCTCCCAGCAAGGCTGCTTCATTTCTCTCTTTTTCTGTCTTTGTTGTTGCTCTAAATTAAACTCTGCTGGAGAAGGAAGCATTTCATATTATCACAATGCCTGTCAGGTCTTCAAGATTCTGGATAAATGTAAACCTTTTAATTTACTTTTGTTTTAAATAACAAACACCATTTGTTATTCAAATAACAAACATTTCAAGGATCTTAATAAGTACACCTTTTCAGGGTCTCTTCCTGTCTAATTTCACCTATGTTGCCACTGTGTTAAATGTTTTTTCTCTATCCACACATAATTGCCTTGGGGGCACATTCTATTTCTGGCGTATTGTTTGAACAGTGAGTTCAACTCTCCCCATTCTGAGAGTGCTGTCATCTCCCTACCAGATGAGAGTTTTGATTGAAATTTACATATCTCTAAAAAATGTCTGGGAATGGTCAGGATACTCATAAGGGAGACAGAATATTCCTCCAAAAAAGAATTTTGTTTCAAGTCAGGGCATTAGTAAGTGTATGATTTCAGCTCTAGGTAGGCCTAGCAATTAAGTACCATAAGCTAATAGGTTTTTAGAAGTGTAAAGTTATGCGATGGTATATTTTTTCATTATCCACCTCCAAGTAGCAATACTTGCTTTGTACTGTATAACGTACATCAAAGAAATAAGACTGCATTTAAATGTACGTGTTATAATTTGGGGTTGTCCCACTATTATTCCTGCTACCAACGGGTGACCACAGTTGAAAACCCATGTGAGCTACTTCAGTCTAGTTTTGAATGCCCCAAATATCGGTCCAGTAAACACCAAGTTTTCTGAATTAAAAAAGAATAACTTTTTGTTAATAAAAAATAATAACAGTTCCTATAACACTGACTGTTTTAGTTACATTTAAGAAAGTATAGCCATCGTTTCCTTTGGAGGCACAGAAAAATTTGTTCATGTCCATTCATTGTGAGTATGTGGCTTGGGGGTGGAGAGTGGCAGGGACGGGAGGAGGGGCAGGCTTCGTGCTTCAGGTTGGTGGACACCTATGGCCAGTGCACACTTTCAACTTTTTCTTTCTCCAAAAACTGCTCCTGGCACAGTGGAAAACACCCCTTCTCCCTTTCCTTCTCACATTTTATAAAGAACTAAGCTTATTTGGTTTACACCGAGCGCAACGTGGAATCGTGAAATCTCACTGTGTCACATCTGATAGAAAGCGCTTGGGATCCCTGGGACAGTGACCTGAGGGGCTGCTGCATGTCTTCCTGCAGATGTGGACGTAGGAGGCCACTGTGAGGAAGCCTTTCCCCTCAGCCATGGGACCTGTGCCTTACACTGTTTGTAGCTGTGTGTTATAGTTCAGTGGAATTACACACCCTAGGTGTGACCCCTGGAGTTGAACATATAGGGCACAGTGGTATTTCTTCCTTCAAGCATCCAGTGTCCAGTGCCTGGTGTGGGCTCGAGGACAGATGGAGGCTGCTCGCTGCACCCCATGGCTCTCCCAGCCCTTGATGTATCTTTAAGTTATTATCCTGCCTCTTACATTCTACACCCCCTTCAGCAGTCTTAAGCAGGTATTTCTGCAGGTTCATTATTTTTTTCCATAACATTTGTGGGATCATTTCTAATTCACTTGTGATCTTCTGATCATTGAAAAAGAGCTAATCCAAGTTGTTTGAACTGTATGTGGAGACAGCCACTTGGGGAAACAGTCTGGCAGCTCCTCAGAGCCCAGAGCTCCTCATGGCACAGCAAGTCCCTGTTAGGTACAAAAGTGCAGGAGAAATGGAGACACAGGCCCACACAGAGCTTGTAGGGAACGTTCACAGCAAGCCCTGCATCCCGGAGCCCAGACGTGGACACGACCGCCCGGTGAAGGGTACACAACCGCCCGGTGAAGGGTACACAAACCAAACGGTGTCTGTCATTACAGAAGGGTGGGGTTCCACTGCAGAGGGAAGGGACGTGGTGAGGTGACAACATGACGCAAAGTGACAGAAGCTGATCACAAAAGCCCACATCTTAAAAGCTTCCACAATATGATTAGTGGATGTCTGGGGCTGGACAGTGGTGGCTTGAGCTTGAGTGCTGATGGTCCCAGGGTTGCCTGGTGATGGGTAAATGCATGAAGCTGGTATGGTTGAGAAGCTCTGAAACTGTGATAAAAGCCATCGTTTTGAACACTTTAAATGGGCGAACTACACCTCAGAAAGTTTATAACCAAAGCTAGACAAAAAAAAATAAGGCCACAGGAGCCTGGTCAGAGCTGAGAGGTTCCTGTCCACCCTATGGCCCCCCGGCTTACCGTGACTTTCAGACTGTATTTTCTGATCTCTCTGTGTTTTCTGGAGAGTCAGTTCTAAAATATCCTTTTACACAAAGAGGGTCTCCAGTGTTTGGGGACACATAACTTAGACACACAAATGGTAACTCTTACACTAGAGTATGAAGAGGTCTTACAGAGGCCTGTTGAGGGTGAGTGTGTTTGGGTGGGCATGAGGGTGGGGGGCACAGAAGGCACGCGTGTGGCGGAAGAAGCTTCCAGGGACGTCTGGGGAGGACAGGTCAGCCGCCAGCACCCTGACCGGCCCTGCCAGGGTTCTGTGTCCTGCTTTCACACTGCTCCCTGTAGGAGTTCCCCAACAGCCCCACCATCAAGTCAGAGTGTGACCTCCCAACCAGGACAGGGGCCTGACCTCTGTCCCTGGCCTGCAGCCTGTCACACTTCCCATTCTGGAGCCTGAAGGAATACTGGGCAGCAGGAAGTGTTTGGGAACGGGATGAAGGATTCTGACATCACACTGCACTCCTCACGAAATATCAAAATTTGATTTTTAATAATGGGTAAATACCTATACACACATGCTACTACATGCACTGAGATGCCACAGAAGCTGTGAAGACAATTTCACTAAAGAAGAAAGATCCCGTCCCATGGAAGTAGATGCCGTCACAGGGCTGATGCTGTCTTCACCTGTGCCTGGATGCCTTATACCTGAGCAGGTGCTGTGATAGAATTGTGTTACCTTTTGTCTTCAGGAAGATTCTGGCTGTCGTTGAAAATAATGGAATTCCCATAAGCCTTGTCCTAACACTTAGTGAGAACACACAAGGCCGCACCAGCAGAAGGCCGGGAGCCAGAAAGCCCACGTCCTGCACTTTCCTTCTGGCCTGAGAGGAAGCGGATTCCCAAGCCATGGGAAAAGCAGGTTGACAAATGGCAAGTGTTTTATGCCGTCAGCTAAGGCGGCCTGTTACCTTTGTAACACTTTCTTTAAAAGAAACAGAAAAGAGATGAACAACTTAGGTACCGAAATGTCCAGGAGTCAGTCTGCCCTTGGCTGTGGGACCCACGAACGTCCCACCTGCATCCCCGTCACAGTACCAACACGCTGGGGCCACGCCTGGGGCTTCGAGATATCCCTGTAATCTCAGAGATAACAACGTGTGCACAGCGGCCAAGCTGTCAACTTGCAATGTGGCTGGTGGGCAAGTGAAGCCCTCTGCAATTTTTCTCTAAGACCAGAAGAATCTGAATTAAAAAAATTCTTTATAAAGGCAAAGATGGAGATGAAGATCAAGGTGAGCAGAGAGGAAGAAGAGGAGGAGAAAGAGGAAGAGGGTAAGGAAGAGGAGGAAGAGGAGGAGGGTAAGGAAGAGGAGGAAGAGGAAGTGGGGCAAGAGGATGAGGAAGAGGAGGCGGCGGCGGCAGACCCAACAATTCAGGGAAAACCATAATCAACATTTAAAGACAAACCGCGCAGCCTCGGAGCATCCCCGGCGCCGCCAGGACAGAGCGGCTCATTTTCTTCCCTCCTTTGGCACCTTCTTGCCTGCTGTAGATTGAAGAAAATAGGAATAAGCATCTTTCGACCACAAACAGATGTGCTTGATAAAGAAAATGTCAGCAAAAATACTAAAGCAACGTGTCCCAGCAGCCTTCTGACAGATAGAGGGAAAAGGTAAAAAATGTTCTATCATGTCCGACAAGGTGTTCTTTTTGAGATTTAAAGATCACTGTGCAACTTTAAACATGTTTGTCACTTTGCCTCTGACTGCAGCTATCTGGAGCCTCACAAGAACTTTATCAGCTCGGCAGAGGGGGGAAAGAAAGAAGCCCGTTCCCATTTATCTCAGCTCGGTTCCCTTCAAAGCCAACAAATAAATTACAGTGTACATTTGATACAAATTGATTTCTTAACTCAAGTAACAATGTTGTCCTCCCGGTCGGGCCATGTGTCACTCACTCCCGAGCCTGAGTGAAAGGCTCGATCTGTCTGTGTGACAGAAATAGGCCTGCCGCTGCGCGCCCCGGAATGCTAATCGCGCGGGCTGGCCGGCTTTGTGGGCCAGCCCTGATAAGGGGGATCAGGAGAGTCACCCCCACCCGGCCGCCACCTTCCTGCCCGCGTGGGCCTCGGAGCTGCCAGCCTGTTTCAGAAGATGCAGCCACGAGGGATAAGACGCCCGTGGCCGGGCCGCCCAGAGATGAGGAGAAAGGAAACCCTCGAATATCTTCCCTGATCCTATCAGCCCCCGGGGAAATGAGATATTGGCAGGGCCCTGAGTTCCTCACAGCTGAGCAGGTTAGCAAGGTGGGGAGGGAGGCCACGGGCTAATTGGATTTGGCCTGGCTTGATAAACAGTGTCAGGCTCGCTGCCAGAAAGCACAGACACGGTGGCTTTTTCTTTGTTTAAATCCCAGCCAGGAGGGGAGAATAAAGCTGCTCCTTTGAAGCCACTGGTGTCCTCCTGGAATCCCCTCCAGTGGGCCAAGGGCACCGCCCTATGCCACAGAGGGGCTGGGTGGTCTGATGCCAGTGGAGGAGCGGAGGCCTTGCCGAGCTCTGGTGGTCTCTGCCCTTCAAGACATCAGAACCCAGAAACCGATGTGGGGTGGGAGGCTGCTGGGATGGGGGGCTTCCAACTGGCTTTTCCATGTGGATGTGCCCACTGATGCTGAGGAAGTGGCTTCCTTTCCACTGTGGAAGTTGGACGATGTTCCCTGGGACAACCTGCACAGAAGTAAGAGTCCAGGACAAAAGAGGAGGGCATCTATTTCATTATCAATCTGCATTCTTAGGACTCGTCTCAACCTCACAGCTATGATGAGACCATGGAACCCCACCCTGTCCTCATAATCTCCCCACCCTGAGGGCTGTGTTTTGAGGGCTATAATACTCATAAAACATTGACCTTACATAATCCTTAGAGCATGAAGGCGATATCCAGTACCATCGCTGATAATTTTACCAAGGTTGTATTATTCTGGCCAAATTTAATGTTTTGGAAGGTGAATTTAATAAAATCTCGACTTTTTACATTATACCTTACAGTAATCTATCAAATCATTTTAGAAAATATTTTTGTCCTGCACAATCCCTAATCTAGCCAGTCAGTCTTGGACTCAGGGTGCACGATCCCTGGGAGGGCAGCACACGACCAAAGGACACACGTGGGGCATTTCTAACCTCCTTCTCCAGGTATCTTGAAATGATTTATATTATAAACGTTCAACTCTTAGCCAATTCATAAAAATATACACAAAGTTATGTTAGATTTTCCTAGTGAATACATCAGATGCTGTTTCGTGTTTATTATTAAAATCTTATTTAAATAAATTAAATCTTATTTAGTGCCTATTTTTTTCTTCCCAGTAACATTTATCAAGAGACATTTGGACATTTGCAATCAGAGTACTAGATTGGACTTTTTTTTTCTTTTTTTTTGAGCTAGAGTCTCTGTCACACTGAGTAGAGTGCTGTGGTGTCACAGCTCACTGCAACCTCAAACTCCTGGGCTCAAGAGATCCTCTTGCCTCAACCTTCCAAGTAGTTGGCACTACAGGTGCCCACCACCATGCCCTGCTAGCTTTCCTATTTATAGAGACAGGGTCTCTCTCTTGCACAGGCTGGTCTCAAACTTTGAGCTCAAACAATCTGCTCACCTCAGCTTCCCAAAGTACTGGGATTACAGGTGTGAGCCACCACATCCATCCTGGATTGGATTTTAAGGGAGCAAAGAGCGGCAGTTGAAGACAGGCCATCACTGGTAGAGGTAGAGTTTATTTCAGTGTATTCTGTTGGGAGATGGAGGACCCCACTTCCACACCCTTCCTTCTGATCTTCTGCTGCATGGTTCTCTATCAGGTGAGAGCCAGGTGGTGCTGTAATATCTTCTCCATTCTAGTAAAGTGGACTTAGGGAATGGAGGTCAGCCCCCAAGCTATGAGAGCACCCTGCACCCAACTCTGCACGGTCTGGGCTAGCCAGGTTACTGTCAGGAAGGCAGGAGGAACGCTGACCGTCTTTGCCCTACAGGGAGGCAGCAGGCTGTGGAGTGGGGTGTGGGGTTGAGGTGCATCTCACTGGTGTCCAGGATGGGTCATGAATGAAGAGGGAACAGACAAGTCACTCTGACTCCCAAGGAAAGGGCCAGGGACTTGGAGAAAAGTCTGCTCAGTGTGGCTGGTCAGGGAGCAGGCTGGAGGGAGCAGACAGAGGACAGGGCCTGCTGGTGTGGAAGGAGAGCCACCCAGCCTGAGAAGCCCCAGGTGGTCATCCGAGTCTCAGAGCCCAGAGGCTTGCTTCAGTTTCCCAAAGTTTATGTGCATGTGTGTTTGTGTCTACAGAATGCCAAAAACGTGTACACATTTAAGAAAGGAAAAAACTGCATTCCATTTGTCATACTCAATATATAATGATAACAAAAGATGAATGTAAGTCACCTTTGAGCATCTCTATAATTGCAAAAGTGAAATGTGACTTGAGTATTACAATATTAATGTTGATAATTGGGATATTAACTCCACCAATTGATATATAAACATATTAACTCCATCAATTGATACATAAAACTTATCCGTTTCCTACTATGTACATTGGAACACATCAATGAGCAGAGAAATTCTGAGGCTTGTGGCCTTCATTGTAGCAGGAGATGATAAGCACATTGACTATAAATATAATTAAAAAGTAAATAAAACAGTATATTGATTGGCAGGTGATACATGCCACGTGTTAACTGAAAGGGGAAGGTAAGAATTGGGGGGGGTGTTACTGTTTTCAGCCCTGTGGTCGGGGTTGGCCTTACTGAGAAGGCGCCATTTCAGTAAACATGGGAAGGAAGTGGTGAGAAGTCATCCAGTTCACACTGTACATTGACATCAAAGCCGTGGTTCCCTGCGGGATTGAAGATGGGACACCAAAGTAGCCTATCGGTCAGAACTTTAGGTGAGAGATAGGCAGGGAGGGACAGCCTGCGGGAGACGCCTGCTCAGAGGGTGCGGTGGGGGCTGAGCCCCGGTCTCACCCCCGGGGCTCGTTCATTATCCAGATGCTCAGTCGACAGGAAAGCAGGAGAGGAGGCTGTGCAGGGACCATCTACCTGTGGATGTCGGCGCCATCTGACCGGGGCTGGACCCCACTGCATTGATGAGGTCAGCATGGCCTAAGCCCTGGTTTCAGCACTAAAGGACCCACAGGAGGAGCAAGAGTCCCAGGAAGGAGGCTGAACTGGAGGCAGCTCATGGTGGGGGTGACCCAGGTGTGCATGAAAGGGGGTGTCCCCAGGGCCACATGCTTCTCACTGGCTGAGGAAGAGGACAGTGCAGAATCACAGATAGACCTGGACTATGAGGGTCACTGGGGGTCTTGTTGAGAGCAGGTGGGCGACACAGTGGGTGAGTGCAGCTGGCACGCTGCCTAGAAGTTTTGTTGCAAAGGAAAGCAAAGAATTGAGAGGTGGCTCTGGGAACAACGGGCCAAGAGAAGGGATTTTGTTTATTTCTTCCCTTTTATATGGAAAAAATAATAGCAAGCGCAGAGTGGCCGGGAAGCCGCCCTCCCACCTCACATGTTCTGAGCTTCTGTGAGTGTATCCATTTGGCATCGCAGCAAAGGGAGGCCGCAGAGTTCAAAGACTCATCCCAATGGCCCCTTGTTCCTTAAGTAAGAATTGTTGGTGTGTGACTAAGATCCCCTAAGCAGATGTTGAGGCAGATGTTGACAGTTAAAGAGTCCAGGGCTGGGGCATCTTTGCTACACCCTGACCACAAAGCAGGAGCCAGGAAGCCCCCAGGAGGTGCAGGGGGCAGGGAAAGGCAGGCTCCTGGCTGTTACAAGTGATCACTGCCCTCGGGAAGGGGCCCTGTGCAGTCACTACCAGTTGAATTTGTGGATGTACGAAACCGAACTTTGTTCATGTTTTTTCCCTATACAAAGCTTCTTACATTTAAAATGTATCTCTTAAGTCAGAGGTTTGGACAGGGTCATCCTCTCCTCTGCTCAAAGGAAGCATCTCAAAGGAGGAGGAGGTTTAACCTCACCACAGCTGAGCTGGTCTGACTGCAGGGTTGGGGGCGAGCAGGTCAGGGGTGCAGAGCCCCTGGCCCACCTTATGCCCATCCTGAGAATTTCTGGCCTGGATCATCTGGCTTGTGTTGATCCAAAAGTGACCACTGCAGTTGGACTGGTTGTGCTCCGGTGTCTCGTCACACTTAGCAGAGCTCTTAGCACACAGGGGAGCCCGATTGTCCCTCTGCTTCCCCTGAGAGCTCCCGGTCCACAGGCCCCTGAATTCTGTGCTTGCACTCACAGGCGCCCCTCACCGCTGTGGTCTGGTCAGAGTCATAGCAAAGTAACTGATGTGACAAGGAAGACGGAAGGACCAGTGGCGGCAGGATTGTTGGGGCATCAGAGCCCATACAGTTGGTAGATTCATGGACTGAGGGGGACTCAGGGGGACTGGTCAGGACCCAGGTACGGTGGGACTTGCGGAGCAGAGAGCAAGTGAGGCCCTGAGTGCAGAGAGGGGAGCAACGGCAGGCTGTGCCAGGCACCGAGGGACCTTCTAGCTGGACTGTTGAAAGACAGTGAAAAGGAGGTGGGCAGGAAGGCAGTGCGGGGCAGGGAGAACGGCTCATGAGTTTCCTGGAGCAGTCGGGACCCAGGAGGGCAGGCGAGGTGCTGGGGAACTCCTCACTCCTGGGCCACGTGTTGGCAAGCTTGGAACACATCAGAACCCAGGAGACCCTCCCCCAGGGAAACTCTCCCCCAGAGAGAACCTCTCCCCCAGGGAGACACCTAGGGAGACCCTTCCCAGCACCGGCCCCAGGGAAACACCCAGGGAGGCCCTCCTCCAAGGGGACATCCTTGTCCCATGATGTAGGAACAGAAGGGTTCATCACTATGTGACTTCAGCTCTCAGATTTGGGGTGTCACTTGGGAGTGGTGCAGAGCTGTTGCCTTTAGAGACACTTAGTGGGCAGCTGATTATGAAGTCCCCTGTAGCTCTGTGACAAAGTACCACAAGATTGAGGGCCTAAACCACAGGAAGTTATTCTTTCATGGTTCTGGAGGCTAGAAGTTCCAGACACAAGCATAGTTGGCTGTCTGGCTCCTTCTGGAAGCTGTGAGGCCTGGTCTATTTCAGGCTTCCCTCCGGTTCTGGTGATGCTGGAGATTTCTGGGGTTCCATGGCTGGTGGGAGCATCACCCAGCTCTGCCTCCATCCTCCCCAGACCCCTCTCTGTGTGTGTCTGCAAACTCCTAGTAGGGGCACTGGTCACACCAGATCAGGGGCCCACCCTACTGCAAATCTGACCACATCTTAACTAATCACATTTGCAATGACCCTACTTTCAAATATGGTCTGCATCCTAGGAGTTCTGGGGCTAGATGCACCACATATGAAATTTAGGGGGGTGCATAATGCAATTCATGACAACCAGCCAGAGCTAAAATTCTTCCTCAAATTCCGTGGCTTTAAATCAGCCTCTCATCCCCCAGATCATAGTGTGGTAATTGTTAAGAGCAGAGAATAATTACTTTGCCCCACAGGCTGCCAGAACCACCTTTCATGTTTTAACTCATTTGGTCATCATAATAGCCTACAGGAGATGGATGGACCTCATTTTCCACACATGGAAACAGAGGCTCAGAGATGTCAAGTGAGTTACCCAGGGTCACACAGCCAGCAGTGGTGGGACAGAGATTCAAACCAGGCAAGGGCTGTATGTTTCTGCTAATGACATAAACACACAGGCCCGCTAGGGGAGGACCCTTCTCCAGCTTGCTGTGGTGCGTTTATGCATGCCTGGTGGAGCTAACCCTGGAGCATTGCTTTGAGGTTAGTGGGTTTTTATATATCTGAGCTAATGAAAACAAATCTTAGAGGAAAATCTTTTTTTAAGGGCATTTGTCTAATTACCTACTAGAGACATTTTGTCTCCAAAGCAATCACAGCACCAAATGTTCTGCTTATTCTGGTGTCTGCTGCAGAAATGGAAACTATTAAATCAAGCCTTGCTCTGGTGCAAACAGAAAGTCTACGGAATAAAATGCAATATTATAAGAAGTGTTCTGCAGCAGAAGAGAGCACATTCAGTCAGCATAAATAAAGAAAAGAAAACAATTTAGACCAAACTTTGCTTCAAATTAAAATGCAGGTTTATTTTTAAGGAAAGAAAAATCACCCGTCACCATAAGTGTGTGTCTGGGTCACAAGCCTCTGATATAAAATTGACTTTGCCTTAAAATATTTTATACATAATGATTTCTTCCTTTAACATCTTGAGGGCTTTATTATCTTTGGACACATATCAATACATTGTAGATGAAGAGGGGGCTGCCCAGGGATACCAGAGAGAATTTTCAGTAACATAATTGCAGTGTCGTGGCAAATCAGCTGGTCTTTCCTCTTGAATTACACTCAGTGTGCAAAGGGACTTTCCAAGCATCTAGTGAAATCTGTCTTAGTCTGCCACACCAAAATACCAAAATACCACTGACTCTGAGGGTTAAACAACAGAAGTTTATTTTTTCACAGTGCTAGAGGCTGGAAGTCCAAGGTTAATGCGCAGGCAGGCTCTGGTTTCTAAGGACTCTTTTCTTGGTTCCCAAACAGTGCTGTGCCCTCGCTCGGTGGAGACAACGTCCCCCACATCCCTCAACGTTTGGCTGGGCTGACTCTGCCCCATCCTTTAGGCGGAACGGTCCTGACCAGCACCCCAAAGGGAGCAGGACTCCTCAGATGCAGCTGACTCTAGTGCTCTGGGTCAGTTTCCTACACATACTTCTTGGCTTACATGGTGCTGATGTATCATCTTGCATTTCTGGAAGCAACCCTGACATGAGTGTCACGGGGCTGGGCTCAAGGTTCTGTCTGGAGGCGCTAGGGCAGGAGGTGTCCCTGACCGCGTCAGTGTCCAGCGCCTGCCCTGTGGTTCTCTCCCAGCATCTGACTTCACCTTCAGCCTGCAGCGGGGTACGCGTCTGTGCGTCCCTTTCCCAGTTGTAACTCCCTCTGGCTGACTCTCTCCTCTGCCTCCTTCTTCCATTTTCAAGTCTCCCTTGATAATATAACATCTTGGGTCTCCCATGGTAATCCAGGGTGGTCTCCCACATTACAGTCAGCTGGTGGCAACCTAAGGCCACCTACGACTTTAATTTCCCTTCACCATGTCACCTGACATGCTCCCAAAGCAGTCTTTTGTCTTGAGTTTGGAGAGGTGAAGGTGGGAGAAGGGGACTCATTCTGTCTGCCACCTGTTTGTTACCAATTGTGACAGCCTCTTGTCTTATCCGTATTTGTCTGGACTTGTGTTGTCATAACAGGCTGGCCACCTGTATTATGGTAGCCACTTGTCACTGATCTTAAATTAATTGAAATTCAATAGACATAAAAATGTGATTTCTCCATTGTATGGGGCTCATCTTCAGTGCTCAGGGGTCACATTGCTTGGTGACCACCATGTTGAGCATTTCCACTGTCACACGAAGCCCCATGGGGCGGCACTGGAGACTGTCATCAGAGCTGGGGGCAGAATGTGGTCCCCCATAGGCGCCTGGTGCTCAGCGTGAGTCCAGCAGCAATCCAGTGCCCAGTCAGTGCCGGCTGAGTGAGGAGTGAGTGTTACACCCTGTGCCAAAGCTGGGGAGTGCAGTGACCTTTCACCTCATGTTCCAGCAGAAGAACAGACCCAGGAATGTTTGTAGCCACTTGAACTTAGTGACTGGTCCGTATATGGAGAAAGCAAATGAGAATAATTAGTGCAATTTTTTTTTTAACTTGAAAACAACTAACTTACGCTATAGATGAAAAAGGCCATTAATGCTCCAAACAGTGAAAACAGCAAGAAATATGCAGAATTTGCTATTTGTCATTTGCTAACAATGGGCTAAAAAATGACATTTTTTTCCCCAAATTAGACTTTTTTGAAAATCTTTTAAGATTTTTTCTTTCTTATATCCTTAGACTCAGCCCTACCTATGTTTCACAAGGCGTGGTGTGCGTGTGCACTTGTATGTGTGTATATGGGGACGGGGATGGGTTTAAGGCTAGACGGAAAAATTTAAATCTAAATTTTTTTTTTTTTTTTTGAGACGGAGCCTCAAGCTATCCCCCTGGATAGAGTGCCATGGCATCACAGCTCATAGCAACCTCCAACTCCTGGTCTCAAGTGAGTCTCCTGCCTCTGCCTCCCAAGCAGCTGGGACCACAGGCGCCCACCACAACGCCCGGCCATTTTTTGGTTGCAGCCATCATTGTTGTTTGGCGGGCCCAGGCTGGGGATTCGAACCCGCCACCTTAGGTGTATGTGGCTGGCGCCTTAGCTGCTTGATAAATCTAAAATATTTAATTCAAGAGGTTCTACTCCTCCAGTTATGGTAAATTTGTCTGCCATCAAGAGCTTAATCATTAGAAACCTGACAAGATAGTAAGTGACTGCTGGTTGAGGATTTTGGAAAATGTGCATCAGTAGCCTCAAGGAGGTGCAAGGACCATCCAACCAGGCCATCCACAGGGCCACTCAGCTGGTGAAGACTCTGAAGGTGGCAATGCTGGAGTGGGGTGAGACGTGCGTGGGCCCCCAGCAGCTGTCAGGCTGCAGTGGGTGCGCAGAGGCTGGAAACAAGCTTGCAGGGTGCTTGAGCCCAGAGACGTAGGGTGCTGTGCCCACAGGGTACCTCCATGCCCCCTTATAGAGGCATAACGTTCATTACATAAACCATCCAGGACAGGAAAATAGAAGGCTTCCAAGTGGATTTTCATACCAATATAACTACTGCCCCCAAGCACCTTTTTGTCCACTGTGGTGGCCAAAGAAAAGACAGAACCAATGCCCCCCTTTCCATCCCTGCATGACTAGTCTCACCGGGGTCTCACAGCACATTAACTAGGGGAATAACACTTTAGAGGTCTGAGAAAACAGCAAACAGTAAACATCCACACTTCTCTTTTCAGACCGTGGTAGTCCGGGATCGTCTTCAGAACTCTTTATATCATTTAGTTGATAGTTTTCTCTTCTCAAGTAAACAAGAAAAAAAAAAAAACTCAAATGGGGACTAACATTTTGGTCCTGGTCGTCCAGGCAAAAGAGTGATGCATTTTTTCAGAACATTATCTGTGGCCACAAGAAATAAAGCGGGCTGTGAAAGGAATAAAATTAATTATCTCTATTTGCTACATATACAATATTTTATGCATTAAGTACACCATTAATATATACAAACACTCCATGTTGTACAGTATTTTATTAAATTCACTTATCTTGCCCTTTCACTTTATTATTACATTACAGAATAAAAAGCACTAGAAACATATCTGGTGTCAGATAATTTCATTTCTTTTCCTTTTTTCCCTCCTCTCAGAAATACAGTGCATTTGTAAAATAGTCAACAAAGATAATCCATATTCAGATTCAACTAAAAGTAATCAAGCACCTACTGTGTACCAGATACATTACTGTTAGCTTTTATGTATCTCATTAACAAGAAAATTATTTATCAAACTTCTGTTTTGTTATCAAAAATAAATAATCAAAAGTATTCATCACCCCCTCACTGACTTACACACAATATCTCCTTCATAAATGATGGGGGGAGTT